>QMIH01001617.1:61140-71421 GCA_003987875.1 Clarias batrachus | reverse complement strand
TGTGTGTGTGTGTGTGTGTGTGTGTGTGTGTGTGTGTGTGTGTGTGTGTGTGTGTTTGTGTGTATGTTTGCTTAGGTTTACATAAAACACACAATGGACATGTTTAATATCTTACTCAGCTCATTTTGTTCCCAGGCAGGTGTGAAGTGAACGTACAGAGTGAGCAGTTTGTCTGAATTTCTGCAGCCTGGGTAAAAAAAACTGCAAAAAGAAAGCTGGAATTTCTAAAAATGCTTTATCAGGATCTCACTCTCAGGCACACACGCACACACGCACACACACACACACACACCTCAGTGATTCTGTAAAAGTTCAGTAATTATTTATCTTTTTTTTGGTTTCCTACACATGAACATACGAGTTAATATGTTTATTAAAGTTGGTGTGTGTTGAGCGTGTGTGCTGAGTGTGTTTGTGTTCAGTGTAAACATTCTGAGAGAGAGAGGTCACATGATGCAGTAAACCCACTCTTCTCTCTTATTCTGCACCAGGGGCGGGGACGGTGGTCGTGGCCAGTGATCCGAGAGACTGTGGTACTCAGGTTTGGAACACAGCTGCAGTGTGTGTGTGGTTTAAGGTACAGATTCTCAAGCTGCCTTAAACGCTAGTTGAGATGTGTAATTTAAGATCACTTCCTGTTCCTGTTGCATGCTGTTCCAATTCCCAGAATTCCCTGGCAACACACACACTGACAAATTTAGCTTTATTTAGAATGGATCAAGTGTGTGACTTTTTGGTGTGTGTGTGTGTGAGAGAGAGAGAGATAGAGAGAGAGAGAGAGAGAGAGAGAGAGAGTACCTGTCTGCGCGCTTTTAACAAAACTCAATTCAGCATCACATTACAAAAAGACAGTATCCTTCTTTCTCTCTCTCTCTCTCTCTCTCACGCACACACACACACACACAGATCGTAGTTCCGGTCAGTGAGCTTTTAGCGTAGCATAATGTGTGTATTGAGCCGCTACTAAAAGGCTTTATTAGCTCAGCAGATAACCAGAGGAGTGTGTGTTAAAAGCCGGCATCTCTCTCTTTCATGCTTTTTCTCTTTTCCTCTCTCTCTCTCTCTCTCACACACACACACAGCTTAATGCACACACAGCGGATGTTATCTGATAGATAGTCTGCCATTTATGGCTCTGATAGACAGAGGAAGGAGACGCGGAGACAGCAACTTGAGACACTGTCCGTGAGTGTGTATGTGTGTGTGATACAGAGAGAGATTAACCCACTTTAATGAGCCACTCTGCAAGACGTTTTAGAGAGAGCTGATGTTTAGTTGCGTCGTCTCTTTAAGGGCTGAACACAGCTGCTGATTGGCTCTCTGGAGGTCGGAGTATCCCAAGATGCACCTGTGTCATGACAATGTGAGAACTATCCACAAGCTGAGACAAACCAGGGCGACCCCGTGAGAGAAGGTGTGTGTGTGTGTGTGTTTGTTGCAGTGCGGTCCAGGGGGGTATTCCAGAAAGCTGGGTTAACTTACCATTTGGTAAAACTTAACCTCAGGGTTGATTTACTCCAAACCCGCATACCATGAGTATGTCGGTTCCAAAACCCCTGAGAAGAGTAAGTTTAATCAACCTCCTACTGGTTACCCAGAGTTAATGCGCGTGCACGGTGCATACATAAAGACATTTTCAATGGATCGCCGATTTCACGAGTCAAAATGGAAAATCAAAGTGAAAAAAAGCGAGCGGCATACTTCACAGAGGCAGAGTTGGAGGTTTAAATGCACCATATGAAGAATTTAAGCCAATAATAATGAAAAAAGCAACATGGCTGCATCGGCAAAAGAAAGAGAGTTGATTTGGAAAAAAATAACGGACAGAGTAAATGCATGAGAGTATTAAATAGCATATTTGACATCGGCTTCCCTTTTATTATACACTGTAAACCCTAAGGCTCAAAGTAATTAAACACGTTGAGTACCGTTAACTTAAATTATTGCAATTAGGTTAAATTAATAGACCTTTGAGTATTCAGAACCTTATGATATTTTACGTAAGTAACAGTAACCGTCACCTTCTTAAACTCTACAGCGCTCTGGTGGCTCAGTGGTGTTTCGCCTGCCATGCGAAAGAGCCGGGTGCGATTCCCAACAACTGCAATAATAATTTATTTAAAAAATATATAGTTTACTTAAAATCGGAAACATCATTACTTAAAAAAATTGATGCCTCAAGTTTTTTTAGTTTTGACAACTTAATCGGGTTTAAGGTGTGTGTAAAAAGTGTTTAAGTGCCAAACATACTGTGTGAACGGCTCTACACACAGTTGCCTTTCCCACATGCTCTGCGTCACCAACATTGTATAAAAAAATGCCATGACGCAAAAAAAAAAAAACCCGAAGTGCTATGTACACTGTAATAAGTTACATCAATTTTTTAAGTGATTATATTTCCAATTTTATGTAAACAGAAGTGTACATTTTTGAGTTTGTTGAACTTGTTGCAAATCAAATAAATTGCTAGTGCTTTCACCACATCAGACAAGCTGGCCTGGGCATCGAACCCGGGTCGTTCACATGGCAGGCGAAACCTTTACCACTGAGCCACCAGCGTTCTATAGAGTTTCACTTGGTGGAACTTTAAGATGAGATAAGTTACTGTTACTTACGTACTCACGATTAATTAAAATATCAAAAAGTTCTGAATGCTCAAAAAGGTCTATTAATTTGAACTAWTTRCAATKATTTAAGTTAACAGTACTCAGTGTGTTTAATTAATTTAAGCATTAGCAATATGCGGTTTCAAGAGACGTGTTAAGTAAATTAACGATTTCCTTGAAAACTGATAGCTCTTTCAAATAATCATTAGGAAATTAAAAAACATCAATACGCGGTCTTATAACTCTCTCCCGGCGAGAAAAAACTCATAATTTGTGGCTCCACGTCCACAGKATCTTCATTAAAAGCGCACGTMATKYYCAATAAACCTCTGAAACAAACTTACCCTGGAACATAACCTGCTACCGAGCAGGTTATCTTCAGAGAGCAAGTTGCTATGGTTACAAACATACCCAGAAAATTTTTGGAACCGAAAGTTGAGGATATCCACTAACTTACTCTTAAACTTACCCGGGTATGTCACATAACCTGCTTTCTGGAATACCCCCCAGGATACACACTCGTTTGCTTCCCTTAAGTTCTTGGAGGTGTTTATTAACAACGTCATATGAATGTGTAAGGGTGAAAATAGGAATACATAATGCACACACACACACACACACACACACACACACACACCTGAATATCAATATAAACACAGACAAATATAGATTACCAAATACCGCATCACTCACTGAGATCTGTACTGTAAATAAATAAAAGATAAGCTGTCCCACTGGTCCATTAAGGCCATGGATTAAAAAATGGGTGGGGCTTAAATGCTCCTCCCTTCTCGCTGTCTCTCACACACACACTCACACAAAATGAAATGATCATAAACAGAAATGTTACAGTGCAAGTATTGTAACACACTACAGGAATTGCATAGCACAATGGAGGTCAAAGGTCAAACATCACACTCTACTCCTCCATCAGCTGAGCGCAATCATCTTTAATCTTCACTTCTCCTTCCTTTTCTCCTGAAAACACACACACACAGAAGTGTTAATTGTCTCAATATCTTAATTAAGACCGGCACCTGAGCTGTATTCTGATCCTACAGCAGTTTCCTAGGCAGTGTGTGTGTGTGTGTGTGTGTGTGTGTGTGTGTGTGTGTGTACCTTGAACTTCATGGAGCTGGTCCGTACAGTATTTCTCCCAGGTGCTCTCAGATGGTGGTCCAGGTGACCCTGTTCTCGCACTGCACCGTCGTCTCCACTGCGTGACGCGCCAGATCGTAATCATACAGCACTGTGCGTGTGTGTATGTGTCATAAGGTGTGTATCTGTCCTGCTGCAGGACGTCTTCTTTGATGTGTTTGGACATTTCCAGGGTGATTTTGTCCACTTCTACCAGAGACACCTGAGGAGACAAACACACACAACACTGTAGTGCCACGTCCCAAATCAACACTTTACTGAACTCACTCACTTACCCACCATCTATACTGCTCAATCCTGTATTCAGGGTCACAGGGGCCTGGAGTCTATCCCAGGAGACCTGGGGGTAGGAGGGGACAGAGAGCAGTAAAAAATATGAGCTCCTGAACAAACTTAGAATTTTGTTGGTTTTAAGTAGAGAAGAAAAGGAAGGAAGATACCAACTTAAATCTAAACAACCTGAGAACACACTGGATGGGAGAAAAAAGAAAAAAGAACTCAATTTTGCCCAAAGAACCTAAGAAGCTAAAACTTCGCTAATTTGCTAATGGAGATATCGACGACAGAGCAGCTGTATGACATCAGCTAAAAAATAAGTGAAACAAGAGAAAACTGATGAAAAGCACTTCATCAAAATACAAATAAAAGATATTTATTTCAAAAAGGCAGGTAGGAACTGTTTTTTTTTATCCTGCTAATAGAGATAGCCCCTAGCTGCTAGCATCACAGCTAAGAGCTATACCTACAGATGGCTACTTTTGAAAAATCTGAGGGGAGGAGTCTTAGCACCCTTGCTATCAGCTACCCAGATGACATTACTACTGWAAATGGCAAGAAAAAATACAAAGCTAAGATTTTGAGAGACTTTCCTGAGACTCTTAGAGCTGATTTTATGATATTAAATGATAAAATAATCAAAGCAGACCTGCTGTTCTACACAGAGCAGCCGAATGCCTGGCACACGGCCCTCCTCTCAGCCAATAAAGACTTGAAGATGGCTGGAAATAAAGCTATGAGACAACTGTACACTGACACCACTCACAAATTTAAGATCAACCTGTATGATTTAGGGACCAGAATGTAGCCTATTAAAGTTTGAAACTGAATTTCATGAGCTAAAAGCTTTAGTTGGAAAAGAAAATCCTAACAGCCCAGCTCAGAGACCTGCCCCTCTCCTTCCCCTGATCCTTCTGCATCTGACCCTCCCCCGCAGCCATCCTCACACACACAGCCCAGTCTCCATTCCTTACACTCCCCAAACCCCCCCCCCCCTCACACACCTCACACACCCCGATCTGCAGTGTCTGTACAATGCATACAAGAATGTTTCTCCCTGCTGGAGATGGAGATCATGGAGTTCAAGGAGAGTAAACTCCAGAATAGTGGAATAATCCAACAAGTGAGAGAGGAGACACAACACCTTAAAAAACAGACTCAGACCAGAATGGGACAACTGGAAAAAAACATGGACAAGCTCCAAAAAGACAACAATTTCCTCAGAGATGAGCTGTGTAAACTCTCTGGAACTAGAACAAAAAGAGTCTCTGATTCTAAATCTTAAACAGCAGYTGAACACCTTAACTGAGATATCCGAACAGTCCCACATTCATGTCAAGAACATCTACCCCACCACTGATCCCCAGCCTACGCACAACCTGCTAGCCATCCAACAAATCAACCAGATCAGCCAGTTAGCTGCCCCATCTACCGGCCAGTTAGCCGCTCCACTGACCAGCCAGTTAACCATCCTACCCTGCAGCCAATTAGCCCACCCACCGATTAGCCAGTTAGCTGCCCCATCAACTAGCCTGTTAGCCGCCCCATCAACTAGCCTGTTAGCCGCTTCATCAACAAGCCAGTTAGCCGCCCCATCAACTAGCCAGTTTGCCGCACCACCGACCAGCCAGTTAGCCATCCTACCATGCAGTCAATTATCCACCCCACTGATTAGCCAGTTAGCCGCCCCATTGACTAGCCATTTAGCCACCCTATCAACCAAACAGATAGCCACCCAACAGACCAGCCAGTTAGTAAACCCCCCAACCAACCCTCAATCCAGCCACTAACCATCCACAACACCCCAAGACTGCAATTCTCATAGAATCCAATGGCAATTTTTTAAATCACAGAAAGCTGTTCCCCACACACAGAGTCTCAAAGTTCTGGTGTCCCACCACTGACAGTGCACTCAGGCTACTCTGCCAATCCAAACTCCAAAATATAGTGATTCACACTGGCACAAATGATTTGCACTCCAAAAGAGAGAAAGTAGCAGACTTAATGACAAAGATGGCTGAAAAAGCTCATATGGTGTTTCCACAAACCAATATAACCATTTCAATAGTTTTACCTAGAAGAGACTACTCCTGGAAATTCATCAAGAAACTCAATGAAAACCAAAGAATAACCAAAGTATGCTCCATCATCCCCAACACCATTATTGCACAGCATCCAACCATAACAGATGAACACCTATTTGACCATGTGCACCTACACCAGGACGGAATCAGACTCTTCGCCAAAAATCTAAAGGATGGTACACTCAAGAGAAACCAAAACAATCCAAAGCTCAGCAGGTCTAAACACTCCCAAAGCCAAAGACCACCTACTAACAACCACAAACCCCACCAAACATTTGAACATAGGAGATATGACCTACAACACATACCATCTGAAAGCCCAACACAACAGAGCCATCGTCAACAACTCAAAGTCCATCAAATCCCACACCAGTGAAGCACAGACTGCAAGAACCGAACACAGACCAACACAGGGGCAGGATCCCCGCTTCAGCAACACCCTGTGGCAGAAGGTACTACACTTATAATGAAGCTCACCCTCTTATACCCTTGCAGCATCTCTCATATGCTGATATAGTTCAAGGTAAAACACACCCAAACTCCACAGAAATTGGAGAGGTGCGACAACTACTCCAACTAATTTGTAACATACTTACAGTATATAAGCACTGAAGCAAGAAAAAGGGAAAATAGTCTTTTAGTTACATCTTTTTTTTCTTCTTCTTTTTTTTCTGTATCTCTAATACAAAGCAAATCCTCTGTATATGTTTATTAATACAATAAGATTTCTATCATCGTAATGTTGTTCCAGAATTATTCTGGGAGCTAAAATCCTAAATGCAGAGTTTTTAAAAAACGCACACCATGACATTTTGATATTGTTGGAGACATGGTGCCGTTCGGACACGGAAACTCACTGTCCCTCCAGCTATCAAGAAATTGTACTACCATCCTTCAAAAGAGCCAACATAAAACATGGTAGAGTCTTTGGTGGAATCATAATTTGGTATAAAGATGATCTAACGTCTTACCTGTCTGTTGTAAAAAGTGAGCTCACAAATATTTGGCTTCAGCTCAGACGAGGTGTAGTGAACAATGAGAAAAGTCAGTTTATCTGTGCAGTCTATACTCCACCTGCAAAGTCCCCTTACTACAGTGAAGACTTTTTCCACAACCTCCACACAGAAACATGCCATTTYCRRGCTCAGGGAAAYGTAYTGCTGTGTGGAGACTTCAACGCCAGGACAGGTTTGGCAAGTGACACCACGGATCTTCACCAAAAAGAAAATATATTTAACACACTTCCCAATTTAACCCCTACAACAAAAGAAAGAGTCAACCCAGATCCTGTAGTAAATCAGAATGGTAGGGAGTTAGTGCAGCTCTGTAGAGGCCTGGGCCTGTACATGCTTAACGGTCGGATCCGAGGAGAATCCGGTTCACCTACTACTCAGCTCTTGGGACGAGTGCAGTCGACTACGCTGTCACTGACATGGACCCCTCCTGCAT
The DNA here is from genome assembly GCA_003987875.1 of Clarias batrachus. Taxonomy (NCBI): domain Eukaryota; kingdom Metazoa; phylum Chordata; class Actinopteri; order Siluriformes; family Clariidae; genus Clarias; species Clarias batrachus. The sequence goes on along the minus strand of QMIH01001617.1, from coordinate 63,848 downwards.
AAGTGCCTTCACTGTCAGACCACAGCTACCCTTATCAGACCACTGCCAAATTAATGTGTTCCTAAAAAGAATCCAGCAGCCAATTAACACAAGAGAAAACTACAAACTACTGAACCTTAATCAGTGGTATAAATGGAGCCCTAACAGTGTGTCTGAACATTCTAACGCAATGAGTTCTATAGAAGTTACTAATCTCATTAACGCCTTTCTAACAACCGAGTTCCACCCCAATCAAACCAGTTTAAACCTTGCAGTAGAGCAAATAAATAAAATTTACCACATATCAGCAGCTAAAGCTAACCTGTGTAAAACAAACAAACACCATAAACAAAGATCCAACACTGAAAAATGGTTTGACGAAGAGTGTGAGTCTGCAAGAAAACAGCTCAGAAAACAAAACACTGAACTCAGAGAAAAATACTGTGAAGCACTGAAAACTATAAACAGATACTTTATAAGAAAAGACAACAGCACTACCATCAGACACTAAGAGAAATTGAAAAATCCATTAATAAAAACCAGTTCTGGGAAAAATGGAACAGCCTAAACCTGACACACACGCAGGACACATCAATAAAAGATCCAAAAATATGGACAACTTATTTTGAATCACTTTTTTAAAAAATCTCCCCACAAAATCTTACAACAAATCAAAAAGTAATCCAGAATAAACTAGAAAATTTAGAAACCATCATAAAAAATAAGTAAAACCCACTTGATAACCAAATTACACTAGAGGAACTGGCTGACGCACTGAAAAAACTTAATGTCAGGAAAGCATGTGGTCCAGACAGCATCAGGACAGAGATGCTTAACCACAGCACTCCTGTAATGAAGAGTGCTGTTTTGAGACTCTTCAACCTGGTTCTTCAAGCGGGCTGTTTTCTTGACACCTGGACCCGGGGGCTTATATCCCCAGTTCATAAGAGTGGAGATAAACAACTACCGGGGCATCTGTGTAAGCAGTAATCTGGGGAAGGTGTTCTGCTGTATCATCAATGCCCGGATCCAGGCCTTCCTTACCGAGCACAGCGTCCGAGTAATAGTCAGATTGGCTTTTTACCAAACCATCGCACCACTGATCATATTTACACCCTGCACACCCTAATCAACCAACATGTTCACCAAAAAAGCAATACCAAAATTTTTGCAGGTTTTGTAGACTTTAAAAAAGCATTTGATTCGATTTGGCACACAGGATTATTTTATGAGGTTTTAAAAAGTGGTGTAGGGGGTTAAGTATATGACATCATCAAGTCCATCTATTTGAACAACAAATGCAGCATAAAACTCGGCAACAAAAGGACAGAATACTTCACTCAAGGGCGTGGGGTGAGACAGGGCTGTAGCTTGAGTCCAACTCGGTTCAATATTTACATCAATGGGTTAGCGGTGTTACTGGAACAATCTGCAGCTCCTGGACTCATCCTAAACAATACAGAAGTCAAATTTCTGCTCTACGCAGACGACCTGGTGCTGCTGTCTCCCACTGAACATGGCCTACAGCGGCACCTGGACCTGCTGGAGCGGTACTGTCAGAACTGGGCCCTGACATTCAACCAAAATTGTCATCTTTAAAAAAAAAGGCCAGATCTCAGGAAAACAGACACATGTTCACTCTGGGAAACTCCGCCCTAGAGCACGCATTACACTATGACTACCTAATCAGCGCCTCCGGAGGCTTTGATCTGGGAKTGAATGCACTGAAAGAAAAAGCACGAAGAGCTCTATAATGCAATCAAGATAAGCTTCTACAGAATACACATCCCAATTAGAATCTGGTGTAAAATCTTTGATAGCGTCATTGCGCCTATTGCGCTGTACGGATGTGAGGTTTGGGGTCCACTCAGTAAACACTACTACACTCGCTGGGACAAACATTCCACAGATTCCCTGCATGCAGAGTTCTGTAGAAATCTCAAAGTTCAGAGAAAAGCACCAACCAACGCATGCAGGGCAGAATTAGGCCGATTCCCACTGATTATAGCCGTACAAAAGAGAGCAGTAAAATTCTATAAACATCTTAAACTACAGGTAAGTAATGAAAACAACCTGCGGTATGATGCAATGAGAACCCAAGAGCTCGGCCCTAAACCCAGTCCCCTCTGTCAGCTGGTCCTGAGACTCACTAACACACTAATCCCTAACACACTGCAGTCTCAGAGCAGCACTGCTCACTACAGTCTCATCAGAATCAGACAAATCACTGATCAGATGAGGAGAGAGTATCTGGAGCACTGGGACAGTCAGACCCAAACTGCATTGCTATTGGGCCCTAAAGGGAGAGTATGAATTGGCAGAGTATCTCTTCACTGTCAGAGATATAAAGCAGAGACAGATCCTGACCAGGTACAGGCTGAATGAGCACCATCTGGCTGTGGAGATGGGCAGACACAGGAGAACCTGGCTGCCCAGAGAGCAGAGACTGTGTGCTCAGTGTACGAGCGGTGAGGTCGAGACAGAGATGTACTTCCTTCTTTATTGCCAAAAATATCAACATATAAGGAACACCTTCACTGAGATCATTACTTATAAAATCCCAAATTTTTCCAAATTAACAGAAGGTGAAAAAAAGAGAATAATTTTAGGAGAAGGTCGCACTGAGCGACACAGCGTAACCTGAATGTTCCTAACAAAAATAAATGAATAAATAAATACAATTATATCACAACTGTTCAGATAGTTGTTATTGTTATTAATATTGATTT
>QMIH01001617.1:29321-61130 GCA_003987875.1 Clarias batrachus | reverse complement strand
TATATATATTGTTGTTGTTGTTGTTTGTTTGTTTGTTTGTTTATTTATTATTACTAATATATATTTTTTTATATTTACTTATTTGTTCATATATATTTTTTCTGGGGGGGGTTCGTTTGTGTCTACTTAACATGATATTCTTTCAGATCTAATATGTTTATAAGTTTATATAGGTTTATAAAGTAAGATTGATATTATTTATAATGTAATTAATGTTTTCTAATTGCTTTGGCAACAATGTAATACTTTTGTTAACATTTATGTCAATAAAGCTCTTCTGAACTGAACTGAACAGAGAGGAGGAACAGAGAAAGAGACAGACAGAGAGAGAGAGAAAGAAAACACTGCAGCATAAATATGCACACACACAGGTCTGGGTATCACATGTTCTAAATGCCATTGCTGTGTTTATTTAATATAATACCTGATTATATTGTATGTAATGTATGTATAGGTGAGTCTGTCTATTCTATAGTGAGTCTATCTTTAATTCTATAAGCATATGTGCGTGTATTTGTCTGTATTGCATCAGTGAGGAGTAACATCAAGACACCGCTGCCGCTGTGCCGTGTGTTCTAACCTCCTCTGCTGGTAAACAGGTGTATTTACATTCCGACGATACTCACAATAGTGATGGGAAGTTTGGATCATTTTAGTGACTCGGTTCTTTGACTCTCGTCCATCAAACTGAACGAATCTTTTTTTGAGTCATTTAGTTAATTTCGTTCTCTTGATCAGAAATAGCAGGTGAAAACCTGGCCAGCAGGAGCCATCTCTGCTGTTCAGGACTGTTTCGAGAACACTGACTGGAACATGTTTAGAGAGGCTGCGACTTAAGGCTACTTCAATGACTTGGAGGAGTACACATGATCAGTGACCAGCTACATCAACAAGTGCACAGATGATGTCACTGTCTCCAAGAACATCATCTCATGACCCAACCAGAAACCGTGGATTACTGCGGAGGTGCGTCCACTTCTGAGGACCCAAGACTGCCTTCAGAGCGGGGGACAAGGTGGCCCTAAGAACAGCAAGGGCCAAACTGTCCCGGGCCATCAGAGAGGTGAAGCGCGCACATGCCCAGAGAATCCATGGCACATGTGGCAGGGCATACAAGCCATTACTCACTACAGGACTTCATCACCATCCTGTGACAGTGACGGGTCCCTTCCGAATGCGCTGAACAGTTTCTATGGTCGGTTCGACATGCAGAACGACGTGACGGCGAGGAATACTACCCCTCCTCTGAACGACCAGGTGCTGTGTCTCACCACGGCTGATGTGAGGAAAACTCTACGCTGAGCACGTAAAGCTGCTAGACCAGACAACATCACAGGCAGGGTGCTCAGAGAATGTGCAGAACAGCTGGCAGATGTTCTCACCAACATCTTCAACATCTCTCTGAGTAACGCCGTCGTTCCCACATGCTTCAAGTCTTCCAAGAAGAAGTGCCGAAGAAGTCTTCTGTGTCCTGTCTCAATGACTATCGCCCTGTTGCTTGTCATGAGACACATTAAGACCCTGCTGCCCTCCTCACTGGACCCCCCGCAGATGGCCTATCGTTCAAACCGTTCGACTGACGACGCCATCTCTACCACACTCCACCTGGCACTGACACATCTCGAAAAGAAAGACATCTATGTCAGCAATCAATACAATCATCCCCTAGCACCTGATCGGGAAGCTGAGCTTGTTGGGCCTGAACACCTCCCTCTGTAACTTGATCCTGGACTTTCTGACCGAAAGACCTCAGGCAGTGCGGATTGGGAACTATACCTCCAGCACCACCACACTGAGCACTGGGGCCCCCCAGAGCTGCGTGCTTAGTCCCCTGCTGTTCACGCTGCTGAATCATGATTGTGTAGTGACACACAGCTCCAACCATATCATCAAGTTTGCCGATGACACGACCGTGGTGGGTTTCATCAGCAAGAACGACAAGTCAGCGTACAGAGAGGAAGTGCAGGGGCTAACAGACTGGTGTAAAGACAACAAACTGTCTCTGAACGTTGATAAGACAAAAGAGATGGATGTTGACTTCAGGAGAACATGGAGCGACCACTCTCCACTTAGCATCGACGGCTCTTCTGTGGAGATCGTCAAGAGYACAAAATTCCTGGGTATCCACTTAGAGGAAAACCTCACCTGGTCCCTCAACACCAGCTCTCTGCACAAGAAAGCCCAACAATGTCTTTTCTTCTTGAGAAGGCTGAGAAAGGCACAGCTTCCACCACCAATTCTCACCACCTTCTATAGAGGAACTATCGAGAGCATCCTGAGCAGCTGCATCACTGTCTGGTTTAGACATTTTACCAAATCAGACCGCAAGACTCTACAGCGTATAGTGAGGACAGCTGAGAAGATCATCAAGGTCTCTCTTCCCGCTATCGAAGACATCACACGCTCCATCCGCAAAGCCACCAGCATTGTGGCTGACCGGACACACCCCTCACACACACTCTTCACCCTCCTACCATCTGGAACAAGGTACCGATGCATTCGGGCCTGACATCCAGACTATTTAACAGTTTTTACCCGCAAGCCATCCGTCTCCTCAAAACAAAGGGACTGGACTGATACACACACACACACACACACACACACAAATCACTCAGATTATCTAAATAACATCTGGACTGAACTGATAAACACACATGCACAATCACACTGATGCACACCCATCTCAATCTGCTCATACCTATCTACCTGTGCTGCTCCTCGCAATTTTTTGCACAATATTTATTGNAAACACACACACACACACACACACACACACACACACACACACACACAAATCTCTCAGACGAACTAAATAACATCCGGATTGAACTGATAACACACACACATGCACAATCACACTTATCTACAACCATCTTAATTTGTTCATACCCACCTACCTGTGCTGCTTTTTGCAATTTTTGCACAATATTTATTTCACTTGCTATTTGCGCACTATATTTTTATCACAATTGTTTACTGCTGCTCTTCCCACTACCTCAAGTCATACTTCCAAAAAAAAGTATTGTAACTCCTTACATTGTTGTGTTTGTCATGTAACTCTTTGTTTGCACATTTGCACGTGCACTTTGTTGTCTATTTTTGTATAGAATTTGTTTAGAATTTGTATAGATTTTTTCAGTAAAGTGAATTGTTAATTCATGTTGTGTTGTTAATTTATGTTGTTGTATGTATGTAGACCTTGGTCCTGGAGGAACATTGTTTCGTTTCACTGTGTACTAACTGTATATGGTTGGAATGACAATAAAAGCCTACTTGACTTGCCTGGACTTGACTTGAAATAAAATAAAATGTTGCATTTTCAATAAACAGACCCCCAACACGTCTACATACACACATTTTGGCTATAGTTCCAGTAATGAAAATATTATAATGCAGCTAAGGACATTCAGCCAGTCATTTCTCTGAGAGCCTCCGCCTACCGGGAGGTGGAGTCAGCCATCATATTCACATTGTAGCCCACACACTCACACACACATATGCACCCACCTATATATACAGTACACACACACAAGCATGCACACACATAAAGGGTAGAAAGGTGATGACATCATTAAAGGAGCTCGAGTCAATCACATGCAGGCTGGTAAAGCTGATATACACTCAGTTTCTCACTACCTCAGTATCTTACTACCTCAGCTGATCCTGACTAAATCATTCAGCGTCAGACACTGTTAGACCCTACCATTATGCCAGTATGGCTCTACATGGAGCTCATACTACACTCAACCTACAGCAAGACAGTGAATGGCAGTTCACAGGTTTCTGTTTCGCACTTTTGGAGTTTATAACTTCATTTGCTTCCTGCTTTCTTTCATAAACTTTATACACTGCGATATTGTTCTGTTAAATGTATTGTAGTTTTATTCACGTTTCCACATTTGATGTAATTTAGAGTACAGTGGAATCTTGGATTAAGAACATAATTCATTCCGGAAGTGGGCTCACATATCAAAACACAAGTAAACCAAATCATATTGTTCCATAAGAAATAATGGAAACTCAAATTATTTATTCCATAGCCCCCCAAAAAATAAATACATATAAATAATGAATACAAAATATAAAGTAAAAATAAAAAATTAACCTGCACTTTACTGTAAAAAAAAGTAAAAATAAATCCCGACAAGCGTTTCCGTTTGTGCGCGCAGATGCTGTGTAAGAGAGAGAAGGAGGAGTAAGAGGAGAGGACTCACAGACAACGGAATCACTGATGTAAAGTAAACATAAAACAAATTAAACTGAACTTTACCTTTAAAAAGATTTGCAACAGAGCAGTGTTTTTGTGTAGAGCAGAGAGAGAGAAAAAAGTAAATATTTTATTTATTTATTTATTTATATTACCATATAATATTTATGTTTAAGTATTTATACTGAAAAGCAATTTCCTATCCCACAAACACACCATGAATGCAACTTTAGGAGCTTCGTGTCGATAGAGAATATGAAAGTAGAAAGTCTAGCACTTTGTAAATCAAGCTATCGTCACACAATATCATAGTCAATAATTCCTCCCTGGTTACTTAAATAAACATGCATAGACAAACACATACACAGAAACACACACTCACACATTCATTCACACATATCTGGCAATTCGGGAATGTCAATTAACCTGCATACAGTTCTATAATTTATATATATTATATATGTAATTTCGTTCAAACTAATTCAGTGACGACGGTAATTTCTTTTCCAACGCAAATTTACACTCCAATGTAATAGGTGGCGGTAGTGCATCTTCACTGGCCCGGCAACCACTTAAAACCTGCCAAGAAACTGAAGAAGAACAGCTGTACATCCGGGAATTCTGCCTTTCTGGAGGAAAGGAGCCCGTGGGTGGCGGTATTTTACTCAGTGTTCATAACAAAGGTTGCTTTAAAATGTGTTATTTATTAAGTTTCTAATTAATCATTTCCTCATGTTTAAAGAAATTATGATATTTGGGCAAATTTGAAATCCGCTATTTGAAGCAAATATTAATAGCGAGTAAGGTTTGAGTGATATTAGCCGCTTAGCTTGCTAGCATTATTGTACTAGCCTATTAAGTATGCTAGCGCGGGTGAGCTGATTAGCAAGCGGCTTTCATTATAATGTGCATTCAAGTCCATTTTACCATAAAGTCAGATAAGTTTAATACAGAATAATTGTAGATATTTATTTGTGGTGTGTTACGGATTTTTCATGTGTTTCCTTCGTTAGCTTCCTCTATTAGCTCTGTGACGTTTCCTCCAGTAGATGTGCAGTAGGGTTTAAAGCAATTGCGCTGAAGGTGCAGGGAAGTATAATAATGAAGAGGGAGCAAATTTGACTAAAACAGTTTAAATGCACAAATGCATAAAAAAAGGGGGAGAAAGGCAGTTTTTTTTTTTTGCAGATGTAGTTGCATTGTGTAGTTAGTTAGGCGGTAGTTAAGCCACTTTTGTAAAGTGCCGCTGTATGATGCTTTTTTTATCCTATGTGTTTAGTGTGATTTTGACTCTGCGTGGCTGACCGAGAGACATGGCTGACAGTGATGATGAGTACGATCGCCGGCGCAGAGACAAATTCCGCCGGGAGAGGAGCGACTACGATCGGTCTCGAGAACGAGAAGATCGACGCAGAGACGACTGGAGTGATCGGTGAGCACCGGGGAAACAACATCGGCATTATAATGCCATGACCTCTCTCTCTCTCTCTCGCTCATGCATGCATACACTGATTTCAGTCATGACCTGATGATTCTACACTCCTCATTGTATCACTTTTTGTATACATGTAGTTCTACAAACAATGCATCCTAGACACGCTGCGTCAATCAGAGACGCGACCCTCTGTTGTGGGAGTGCTGTAGTCTGTGTGTCGTGTTCCTGCCTGGTGTTTATCTTGTGTGTGTTGTGTTTGCGGTGAACTGGCGGCCGTCGGCCAGAGAGTGGGACCGCGGGAGAGAGAGGCGGAGCCGTGGCGAGTACCGCGAGTACGAGAGAGGACGGAGAGAGAGGTTCTCACCCCCTCGACATGACATGAGCCCGCAGCAGAAGCGCATGAGGAGGGACTGGTAGTGACGTATATCATTATCACACACACACACACAGCTTTTCTTCTGTATCCTTCCCTGACACGTTGTTATTTTCCTCCTCAGGGATGATCATGGTGGAGACCCGTATCACGGAGGGTACGATCTGGGTTATGGAGGAGGTGGAGGACCAAGTTATGCCCCCCCACAGCCCTGGGGTCACCCCGAAATTCACCTTATGCAGCCGCACCATGCAATTCCCATCCAGGCCAGGTGAGGGTGCTGTGTAGTTATTTTACAATGTATGTGTTGTAAAAAATTTTTTAATGATTGTAGTGATGATTATTATGATCCTGCTTTGTGTGTGAGCAAATCATTAAACTTGTGTTGTTTCTGTCTCTGCAGGTTGGGGAACATCCATGACCTGGACCTGGGGCCACCTCCGCCTGTAATGAAGACCTTCAAAGAGTTCCTGCTGTCACTGGACGATTCTGTGGACGAGACGGAGTCGGTGAAACGCTACAACGAGTACAAGATTGACTTCAGGCGGCAGCAGATGCAGGAGTTCTTCCTGGCTCACAAAGGAGAAGAGTGGTACGAGCTGGAGTGGCTGATGTGTGTGTGTTGTGTTTAACGGTGCATGGAACATGCTTCAGAGCAATGAGTGAGGGGTTTAATACTGCAGGAGGAGCTGCTATGTTACAGTGTCGGTGAAAAGCCTCTGAACTGCATGTTACGCCTTACTGGGACGGCGTTGGGACACCGGACAGGAAGTGGACCTGAAAATTATAGACGTGTCCGCTGTCAGGTTCTGGACGATTCTATTTAGTGGCTATAAACACTCGTTCCCTCACCAGTCACTCATAACCCCCCGGTGTAGATATGAGCACTTCCTCAGAATTGTTATACAATACAATCCTCTTAATACGTCTCTTTTAACGCTTTAATTCTGGACAATTATTTGATGCATACACTGTGTTTAACGATTACACGTCTCTGTGAATGAGCAGCTACTATAGAAACCTTAACGCACCAGATCGAAAGCTTGTGGATATAAACCTTCGCTAATATCAGAGCTGCAGTTCTAGAGAATTGATCAGCACTTTCTGACCCAGTCAGAGCGCCAAACTCAGGAAGGAAGAAGCTAACGCCGTCCCAGCAAGGATCCAGTGTGGTGATTGTTGTTTATTTTCCTGCACCGTTTCTTCACAGGATGATGATTATTCTTCTCTCCTTAAGCAGATGTCATGCTTCGTTTCATTTTCAGTTCTTATTTTGTTTTTTTTTTTAAATCAAAAATTAACAAACCGAATTGCTTCTTCCCTTCTTTCACGGCAAGGTTTTTCAGAAGACGAGTGCGAGTCTGTGGGGAGCGCCGCAGGAGGCCGTGTGTTAGAGAGTCAGGGCTCGCACTGCGCACAATGCAGCTGCTTTAGAGAACCAGTCTCAGGGCTTTAGTCAGACAGATCTGCGCACACACCTCCCCGTCTGTCTCACCTCCCTTTTTTTTATTTTTATTTTTTTTTTATTTTTTGATATACGGGAATTGAAATGGCAAGCGTGCAGAAACCGTGTGTTTTCACACACACACGTGCGCACACACACCCGAGGAGACGTCTCTGTCTGTATGTGTGGTAATACTGCCAGTTAAACCTGCAGGTAAATTTATAGAAACATGTTTGAGACAAAAACCATGCAGATTTGATAAATGTTTTGTTTGTTCTCTGTCTGTCTGTCTGTGTGTTTCTCCCTGTAGCTGTGGTGAGTGGTACTCTTTAATTTTATCATGGCTTAGTCACTGTGTGAGAGGAGAGTGAAGAGTATTATGTACACACACACCATACAAACAGTGGTAGAAATATGAAGTGATGTAACTGATATTCATAGTTTTTTTTGTTGTTGTTTTTTTTTTTTTAGATAATTAGAAGTCTTAATGTTTAACACATTCTCTGACAAAGTGTTAACACTCTCTACCTCTTCTCTCGCTCTCTCTCCTTCCTTACTTTATTTCTCTCTCACTCTAGGTTTCGCTCTAAGTACCACCCTGACGACTCGGGGAAGAGGAAGGCTGAGGCTCACGCCGCTCTGCAGAACCGTCTGGGTTCTTTTCAGTATTTAATGGAGAACAGCTGGTTCGAGAACATCTCCATGGACATCGACCGCGCACCGCAGATCTTAAAGATCCTGGATGCGGGTGAGTCACCGCTCCACATCTCCTTATGTGTGTGTGCATCAGCCCTTAACAAAGTGTACATGTGGTGTTTTGTTCAGCGGTGATAAAGATGGAGGGAGGAACGGAGAACGATCTGCGAATCCTGGAGCAGCAGCCGCTGGACGAGGAGGAGGAGAGAGAGAGACTGTCGTCTGGAGGCCCGCCATCCGAGAACCAGAAACGTGACGGCGAGAACAGAGGAGCGGAGAGCGAGAGGAAAGCATCCACCGAGAAGGACAACAAGGAGGTGAGTTTACTCTTCATCACGGTCTCGTCCGGCGGGGCAGCGTGTCTCATCAGGACGTCCTACACGAGAGAATAAAACAGACTACCAACTAGTGCAGTCACAGGGACATCGAGCGAATCCTGTGGTTTCAGCCAATCAGAACGCAGCGTGCTGGAGCAGAGGCTTCTGATTGTGTAAATGCACAGGAACTGTTTTTTACAGAGCTGTGTTTGTGTAGGGAGAGAGTGGTGATCTTGGGATGAAGGATGTAGATGGTGAAGCAGGAGATGAAGAAAGCAAACCTGATAAAGAAACAACACCTGAGGAGATTTCACCGCCAAAGAAGGTCTGTGACTGTTTCCCAAAGAATGTCGTCTGTCTGTCTGTATTGGTTTGTCTCACTCTCTCTCTCTCTCTCTCTCTCTCTCTCTCTCTCTCTCTCTCTCTAGCTGAGTAAGAAGAGGAAGAGGAAGCACAGTGGAGACAGCGAGGACGAGGCAAGCGCCTCAGACAGCGAGTCAGAATCCGACTCCGACTCGAATTCCCACTGCTCAGAGAAACCTGCAGAGAGGGAGAGGGAGGCAGTGGGGGAGGGAGAGCCAGATGGAGAGCCAGACGGAGAGCCAGGCGGAGAGGGGGACGAGAGGAATGAAGAAGGAGAGGAGAAGGAGGAGGACGAGGAAGAAGAGGGTGAAGGTCAGTGTGGCACCTATGTTCTCTGTACTTCTCTGTCAGATCTATGGACACACTGCTGAACCGTGTGCGTGTGTGTCAGACACGAAGGGGCGAAAGGAAGAGAAGCAGAGCGAGAAAGAGAAGGAGGAGAAGAAAGTGAAGGACGATCAGCCTCCTAAACCTCGGCCGCTACACATGACCTGCTCACTGTTCATGAGGAGCATTGCACCGTCCATCTCCAAAGCTGAGATCGTCGCGGTCAGTCGCTTGTTAACTGCTTCATTAACCAATTACATCATTAACCCTTTAGATTAGAGTTTGGATTCATTATACAGAGTCTTTATTCTGAACCACAACTACCACCTGGAGGTATAACTGATGATAACTGTGTGTGTGTGTCCTCAGTTGTGTCGCCGTTATCCTGGGTTCATGCGTGTGTGTTTGTCTGAGCCACAACCGGAGCGCAGGTAAGATCACACACTCACACACACAGGGCGCTCACACCTTGTTTAAAAAAGAAAGAGACATTTTTAAGGCAGTTTAGTTTTAATGTTGGTGTGTGTGCGTGTTAGATTTTTCAGGCGTTGCTGGGTGACCTTTGACCGTGGCGTCAATATCAAAGAGATCTGCTGGACCCTACAGAACATCCGTGTGAGTGATTACATGTCTGTCTTCTCTCTCTCTCTCTCTCTCTCATCTCTGTAATATAAAGCACAAATGCACAGACGTTCCATATGACTCCGTCCCCTCAGGCCTCTGATTGGTTATTTTTATTTTTGTTTTCTGTTCAATAAACACAGAAAAAACAGTAAGAGGTTTGGTTTAGGCGTTGACTAAAACAAAATTTATTCTGGTTATTACTATTTAAAAAAAAAAAAAAAAAGATAATTTGTTTTAAGTATTTTTCTGTTTTTCTTTATCTCCGGCCTCCTCCTCCCCCCACTTCTTGGTATGTATGTAGCTGCGCGACTGTGAATTAGCTCCCGGAGTGAATCGGGATTTGGCGCGGCGTGTGAGGAACATTAACGGCATCACGCAGCATAAACAGGTTCTTCGAAACGACATCAAGCTGGCAGCTAAACTTATACATTCCCTGGATGAGAAGGAGGGGCTGTGGGGCCATGGAGACAAACACACCTCGGAGGTGAGAAACGCACATGTCTGGTCCTATAGATTTATGAGAACACTTTCTGTAATGTTCATTTTGTGTGTGTGTGTGTGTGTGTGAGAGAAGCTCCCGTCCCAGAACCCCCTCCTGAAAAACATCACAGATTACCTGATTGAGGAAGTGAGCGCAGAGGAGGAGGAGCTACTGGGCAATGTGGGCGGAGTTGACTCTGAGGACGGGAACAAAGATGGCAATCCCACAGAGTTTACTGTGGAGAGAGATGAGAAACTGGTCAAGGTAAGACACCTGCATGCCCCCCCAATGGTGTAATAAGGTTAGAGTACAGATAAAACTCTGTGTGTACACCGTGTGTGTGTGTGTGTTTCAGGTGTTGGATCGTCTGCTGTTCTATCTGCGTATTGTTCACTCTATAGATTATTACAACATGTGTGAATACACGAGCGAGGACGAGATGCCCAACCGCTGTGGGATAATCCACGTCCGGGGCCCCATCCCTCCAAACCGCATCACACACCGCGAGGGTGAGACAGACACACACACACACAATGCATCAAATATTTATCTCGTTACAGGTCTTCAGAGTATTACATATAAAAATTCACTCCTCTCTGTTTTAATTTTATTTATTTTTGTAATTAAGTGAGTGACTGGCAGAAGACGTTTGAGGACAAGCTCAGCCCTTTGTTCAGCGTGAAAGAAACTCTGTCTGAGGAGGAAGCCCTCAAAATGGGTCGGAAAGATCCAGAACAGGAAGTGGAGAAGTTTGTGTCTGCGAATACGCAGGAGCTGGGCAAGGACAAGTGGCTGTGTCCTCTCAGCGGCAAGAAGTTCAAGGTGCGTCCTCCCACCTCGAGGCACCACCAGCGTTTTCATGTCCTTGCTGTGTGTTTTATATGTGGAGTTAATATATGTGTGCGCGCGCACTGCTCAGGGCCCGGAGTTTGTGAGGAAGCACATCCTAAACAAACATGGAGACAAGATCGAGGAGGTGAAGAAGGAGGTGGAGTTCTTCAACAACTTCCTGATGGACGCCAAAAGACCCTCCATCCCAGAGATCAAACCTCTACCGCCTCCAGGCCCCACTCCGGGTTAGAACACACAAACACACAAGAGACTCGACTGATGTCAAGCAGTTAAAATTTAGGAAAACTGATGAGTGTTAGAAGATTAGATTAGATGTTTATATTAGATGTATTAGATGTTTATAGATTTACAGATGATGTGGTCAGTAACCCAGACTGTAACAACATGAAAAACAGACGAGTGTAAAAACCGATCATCAGGACAATAATTTTGAATTCAATTACTTCAGAAGCCCCAAAATACTTCCATAGTTAAAATTAAATAATAAAATAATATAAACTGAGACAAATAATCACATCACACACACTTCTAGTTTAAGAAAAAGAAAATCAACATCTCATGGTAGTTTAAACCGCAAAAAAAACATGAGTTATTAGGAATTTGAAGACGCTCCGTGATGTGGCCTCACGAATGGTCATGGTAGGTCTTCCCATAATTTGGGTGCAGCCACAGAGAAATCCTGAAAACTCCAGTGAGCTTTCACTCGGTTTTGAGTACCGTCAGGAGTAATCTCAGAGTGAGTTACTTTGTTAATAACACCAACATCAGGTCTCTCTCTCTCTGCAGGTGTGATGTCTCCTGGTGGTCCTCCTTTCCACCCTCAGGGTCCTCAGGGCCTGCTGGGATTTGGGCAGCCCAGACCCCCAGTGATGGGCTATGGAGGTGTGTCTGTGTCTCTGTATGTGTGTCTGCCTGTCTGTGTGTTCATGCATTAGCTTTGAGATGTATAATTGCTTTGTTGTTCTCTCTGAAGCAGGTCCTCCTTATCCCCCAAACCAGTACGGTGGAGGAGGAAGAGGGAATTACGACAGTTTCCGTGGACAGGGTGGATATCCGGGGAAACCCAGAAACAGCCGGTACAAGTCTCCCTCTCAAACGCAGAGAATATACCCCGATTGTTCACACTGTTTGATTGTGATGTCTCTTCACATTGTTTTAAATTGAATCTTAAACCCTTGTGTAACCCGCTCCTGGTGTTTTTCAGGATGATGCGCGGCGATCCTCGTAACATCATAGAGTACCGCGACCTGGACGCTCCTGAAGACGTGGACTTCTTTTAGACACCCTGATTTTTTTTATTTTTTTTTTATTTCCTCATTTTTACTGCCCCTCTCTCATTTTAATTGTGATCAATCTTTTGCAGCTCTGAGCGCCCGTGTTACTGTTCTGCCCCGTAGTGTGCGAGTGAGCACTGTTACCCAGCACACCTTGCGTTTAGGCCTTGTTTAGTTCAATAAAACCCTAATGTGGAGCACATGGCCTCGCCCTGCCTGCTTGATTCACTCACCTGAGATAATCTTGAGTTTTAACTCACCGCAGAGGTCTTCTAAAAATGTAATTATTATAAATTTTAAATGAATGTGTAGACTTTAAAATACATAATTACCAAATGTTACCGGTCCTGGTCACATGATTTAAAATTTTTTTGATCCAAGTCTTTTTGGAAATATAAACAAGTTACATATACTGTACATACATGTGTACCCTGTACATAATTTTTTTTCAACCCATATCACACAAAAAAACAACCAGCGAGTCAGCAGAAAAAGAAATAAGATTTTTGTAAATAAATTGTATAACAAACAAAACAAAAAAGGGAAAAGAAAAGTATTAGAAGCAGAAACTAAAAAAAAACAATATTACAATTAATTTATGTGCATCTCGAATTTTTGAAATGGCTCATAAATGGATGCCAGATGTCATAAAATTCCTGAGTGGATCCCTTTATGGAATAGTGAATCTTTTCTAGATTAATAAAATTTAAGACGACTTTAATCCAGCGAGCACCCACTGGTGGCAACGGCTCCTTCCATTTAATCAAGATCGCTCCTCTAGCGAGAAGGGAGCTAAAGGTGATCATATTGGCCTGGACATCATTCAGACGAGCACCACTTGAGTCAACACCAAAAAATGCAATAAATGGGGATGGTTCTAATGGAATTTGGCATATTTTTGACAAGGTATCAAAAATAAAATTCCAATATTTATATAGCTTTGGGCACGTCCAGAACATGTGCAGTAGTGTAGCTAACTTCACAAAGCCAACACTGACTCAAACAGCTAAAATCCGCTCTGGAAATTTTAAGTCATGTACTATAAATACAAGGATTAGATACACGAATGTATAAGGTGAATGTATATTTAGTGTATAGCGCAAGCAGGGACTCTGGCAGGACTAACTATGACATCATAGCTAAAAGGGAGAGCCAGAAGGAAACACAGACATGAGGATCACCTCACCGTTAACAAACCTGAGTGATCAATGAGAGTGGGGAAGACAGCATCTAAACATAGCAGTTCACCATAACATGTAGAGTACTATGCCATGAAATTAATGGCATGAATAAGTACAGGACATGAAAATTATGAAGTTATGAGTTTGAATTAAACAAACTTCAACAAATGTTCAGAAATTTAAAACAAAATTCAAAAATGTTTTCTGGTGGTTTTCAAATTATTTTTTATTAAACACAAACACACAGTGATATGAGGCAGTGAAAAGCTTATACGGCCATCTGTGTCCTAAAATGGAAAGAGAATAGAATAGAAATATTTCACTACAGTAAAAGGAAAATTGCACTAGAAGAGTAGAATTAAACTAAAGACAGGCTGCTTTTCTGCAGCAGACGGTTTCTCTATTCCCCGACAAATTCATATGATTTCAACAAATTTGTAATAGTGTATAATAAACAAATATATATATATATACTGATATATATATCAGTAATAAATATCATCGCTATTGTATATCAAGGATCTCCTTTATCCCTAAAGTGTATAATATTATATAAAATATCTGATATTCCTTGTAATGTACATTAATCAGTGTTTTTCAGAAGCTGAAAGGAAACCGAAACTCCTCCTCCTGCTGTCTCCATCACACTCCTCATCACCAACAAACCTTCTATAGAAATGATATCTTCCACAAAACCTGGTTCCAACCAACATGCCAAATCTAGAGCTTAACTAGCGCTGTTATTCAGGCTAAACCAGGACACAGGTGTTAGTGACTGTGACATGTGACCTTACTCATGGCAGTTTATTATTATTTTGTTCAATTAAAAATTCAATTGATCAGAAATTTAGATTAGACACTATGAATGCTGTAAATGACTAATGCAGCTGAACACAGATGGCTTTCATGGAGTTTCTCCTCTGGCATACATCCATCACTCCTGTGTTCCATATAGGCTGTTTTAAATAATCTTTATCATACACTAGTGGATTAAAAAGCAAGTTCATTATTAGAAAGTATTAGAAGGTCGTAAAATTACAAAACAGAATTGAATCTGTGATAAAAGAGAAAGAAAACATCTAACAAAGAATGTACTCTGTAAACTACAGGGCCGGACTTCATATGAACCATTACTGTAGCGGCTAATAGATATCTCACTATTTTACAAAACTTTATTTACACTCAGTCACGGTCAGTGAGTACTGCTGCTTAGTGCTGTGTGCACTACAGAGGTAGGAGAAACCAGAACGGAGGGTCCTGGATGAGAAAGGTGAAGGATGACAGGTGATAATCAGAGGTGTGAAGTGGGATAGCGGTGACACAGTATGTGTAGATGGAGAGGGCGGGCAGAAAACCAGGTCCTAGGAATTCCCTCTCTTGTGTCTGAAAGGTCAGCTGTTAGTGAGAAGAACAAAACAAGAGAATACTGTAACCTGGCAAGCTTATTCCTTTTAACCATAAATATAACAATAAAATTAAATAATTCAAGTAAGACTGAGATATTGCACATGACAGTATCACATATTTGTTTGCTAAATAGCTATTGTGTCTTATATACAGATATTGCAGTTGGCATGAATAAATGTTTAGTCATGTGCAGTTAAGAATGTAAATTGTGTAGATGAGATGAGACGTGAGTGTGTGTACGGCAAATAGTTCCTAACATTCAGTGACAGAGTGTTTGTTTGCACCGACGCCGCAGTTAACATTTCATTTCGGCAGAGGAATGATAGGGACAGACTTCAGGCACAGTGGAATGCTGGACGTGGACAGAAAGGTTTAAGATATTTGTAAAGACCACAGAGAACTGGTCTGCACATTCCCTCAGCACCTTTCCTCTACTGTTGTCGCCTCATAAAAAGTGAAGAAACAGTTAAGTTCCTCTTGCTGGTCTTGTAATTGGTAAACTGCTGAAATCCCTGCCAAAGCTTCCATGGGTTGTTGTTGGTGAAATGGTCCTCAGTCGTACTCTTGTAGGCCTCTTAAGCCTCCTTAATGCATCTTTTTAGATCGTCTCTAACAGCGCTGTACAAGCGCCGGACCTGAAGGTGTTGTTTTGGGCCTTGGGAAGAAGCGTGACAAGGAGGGTGGTAGATTGGAGAGGTTATCTTACTTAATGATGAGATGAGACAGGGGGAGAGGTGTAAATCTCCTAGACAAAAGCAGACCTGTACCACCACCTCTGCACCTCTGCAAAGTCACCAGTCGAAAAAAATTCTACTCACTGAAGGCTTGGAGTTCCACTCCATATCCCTGCCTAAAATGTACACTCTTTGAAAGAGGTCAGGAAAATCATGGAAGAGAAAATCAGTTTCCTCTTCGGTTCTGTAAATTAAAAAGTTGAAATTAGGAGCTTTGAATTCAGACTATTTCAATTAATATATAACGACTGAGTAAAATGTCCAGAGATTACAGTAAATGTTCTGTCTATGAGAATATAATCTCGGGTTTGTCCCAACTGCTACAATCTCAAATGTCTATTTCTTAACTACTGACTGTAAATTATTTCTTCACCTGTGCTGTAAGAGGTTGCGAATGAAGCGCAGAAGACCAAGAAGATTGTCTGTATAAGGTGTCGCTCCACTTTTAGCTGCTTTCTCTTGCTCCATCTCCATCAATAATTTAGCATCTGTCAGCTGAAATATGAATATCCACATAATAATAATAATAATAATTATTATTATTATTATTATTATTGTTATTATTATTTCAGATAATTAAATCAAACATTTAAGCAACAACAAGCATTTTTGTTTTAATTTAAAATCAGTAATTTAAACCAGGTTTAACTTTTTATTTCATTACAGAAGAGCTATGAAATTTGAACCCAGTTTTTATTTTTTCTGTTAGACATATATTTTAGTACAAATATAATTAATTATAAACGTGTTCTCCAAAGCTGCATTAGCTGTAAGGCACAGTTACCTGTTACTTAGAGGTTTGGAGGAATAATCTATTGCTGATTTAGTGAAAGTATGGATGTCGAGTGAAAGTGAAACTCATCTTACTTTTCCAGTTTTCATATTTTTTAAAGCGTCTTCTCTCTGCACTTCTTCGTGTCTTGAAGCTTTAAATTATCCAAAGCTTCCAGGTACTTCAGCTTCCTATAAAAAAATTATAAATTGGGGAATAAATATGATTAAATTATTATATTAAAAAAGTAGGACAAAAAGTTAAATTGTCAGCGCTGTGAGAAAATTAATGCTATTTTAGTGTTTACTGTATATTATACAGTATAACACTTCCAAGGGTGCTGATATGGAGTATAACAGCCCTGGGACGTTTAACTATATCACTACATCACGCTCCCCTACAGGTGTTCAAACAATCGTTAATCCCTGATCAAAGACACTACCTAATCACTTATTTTTAAATATAATTATTCTACAAATGAAATGTCACTGCTGTAGTTTTTACAATGATATGTGTGGATTGAGACATATTTGTTCTCCAGAATTTGCAGAATAAAATTTTCTCACCTATAGTCTTTCCAGGACACGGGGTGGTCGAGTGCTTTCTTTAAACTCTGCCTGTTTTTAGTCATCCCTTCTATAAAATCCCACTCAAGTTCACTGACAGTGAAATTAGAGTTTAGTCCACAGTAATTCTCTCCACCAGACAGGATGTAATAGGCGAGTACTCCAGCTTTCTAAAACACAAAGTAATTTATTAGTTTATTGATAGACCATATCACAATCATCTTATTAATAATTCAATTCAATTCAATTCAATTCAATTTTATTTCTATAGCGCTTATAACAATGGTCATTGTCTCAAAGCAGCTTCACAGAAATGAAAAGAAAATGAAAAGAAGACTTATGGAAATGTATATATGTTGAGAGGAACCAGACTCAACAGGGAACCCATCCTCATCTGGATGATAACAGATAACAAAAATTGTATAACATAATGTGTGTTATGCAGATGAAAGTTCGATATAACAGAAGTTAATTTAAATTAACACAAAGTCCAGTTCAGCTCAGGGATGAGTCAGCAGGTGGAGTGGAGCCCCACGAGTGACAGACCGCAACCATGACCAGTACCTAAGGACCTATGCATTAAGACATCGTTATGTAACTGCCACACAGCTGCAGGCCCGTTTACCAGATGTGAGGGGTGCTAGGATTTCCACACAAACCATTGCAACCGACTCCACCGCTTTGGCTTGAATGCCAGACGACCGTCGCAGGCGACTCCACTGACACCGAGACACTGCCATGAACGTTTGCAGTCGACACAAAACCATGCGACCTGGACAATGCAGCAGTTGTCCGCCGTCCCGTTCACTGATGAGTGTCGGGTCACCATCGCTGGAGAAGGCGAGGTGAGCGATACGCTGAAGTCAACATGATCTCCAGGGTCTGCTATGGTGGAGGAGGTGCAGTGGTGTGGGCATGCATCACCAGTCACCACAAAACAGATTTGGTTTTTGTAGATTGTAGGCTCAGTCACTGCACGTTCTTACCTCAGAGACATCATAGAACCCATCATCATCCCCCAATTCCGCCAGCACACCCCCAACTTTCTGTTCATGGATGATAATGCTCCACCACATCGTGGCCGAATTGTCACAGCTCGACTTCAGGAAGTTGGAGTGCCTCAGCCATCAATGTTCCCTGACCTGAACCACAAAGAGCATGTCTGGGACCAGTTGAAGCAGAGACTGGATGATCGTACCCCACCTCCAAATGACCTGGCAGAACTGTGTGTAGTGGAAGAGTGGAACGCATGAGGCTGGTGAGGAGCATGAGACGTTGCTGTCCAGCTGTCACTGCGGCAAATGGTGGAAACACCTGCTACTGACATCGTCAATTTATGTTATTTGGGGCTATCCTTGTTATTGTCTAAATTTTGGGGGTAATAAATATTAAACTAATGAAAATGGTGTTTATTCTCATACATTATTAGTAATATCAAAGGGAACATTTACTTATTTCATTAAAATTCAGCGCCAATAGGAAAAGCAGTAGAATTGAAGTAACTCAGTTCTTAATGAGCTACACCGCTTCATGGTTGTTGTAGCAGTATCCAGATAAAATTTAACTTTTTGTTGCTTGAATACACATTTATGATGTTATATTGTAGTATATTTGTCTTTGCAGCAGAATTATATTTTTTATTTGACAATTCTTCTGCCACAGAGTATACTGGTAACACTGTGGTCATGTGATATGGAGAAAAGAGCATGGACTTTTGGAGAGAGTGACTTGGAGAGGGTTTCTCGTTAAAACAGTGGTTCTCAAACTTTCAAGCCAGCTAATTGACACCTAATTGAAGATCGACAAGATCTCGCGACCCCCACGATCAAAACCAAGCAATAAAACAAACAACAACAAGCAGTTCACAGTATTTTGACTACATTTACTATACATCAAAATAATTTTGCCTTTCCTTTCAATGGAAAAAATCTATAGACTTTTCAATAAATAAAGGATGTTTCATCTGAAAATGCCTTCGAATTTTGCTGGGCTTTATACTTTCATGAGCAAGCACTTCTGAACAGATTACACATTGAGGGAAATCTATGTTGTCAACAGTAGAGCAAGGGAATCTATACTTCCTTTTATTAAATTCTTCCTGATATTTTCAACGTTTCCTACTTTGGGGTTTTGCTCTTATGCTTGGTCGATGTACATGGTCCCGATGACTCGGACAAACTGTCCACAATTTCCTCAACATTGTGAGTAACAAATGTATCCATCTCAGCAGTTGCGGTTTTCACGTGCAGTTTTTTACACTCAATTTAAATACTCACACTCAATCAGTAATATCTCAACAAATCAGAAAATATGTATTTATAGCATTTACTTGTAATACTGAAAAGTGTGTATTATAATCACAAAAATAGAAATTTTTTTAATCCCTCTCGTGACACCTTGAAAATATTCCACGACCTCCAGTTTGAGAACCCCTGCATTAGAAAATGCACACCTTTTTCATGGTCTTTGAACAATGTTTTAAAGTAAAGAAGGACAGAAATAAACGTTTGACAAACCTATTAGAGCATGAATTATTTTCACCCAATAGTATGTCCATTGGGAACCGCTAGAGTTGTGCAATACACTAGTGCATTTAAGGTGAGAAAGTTACCTGCCATCAGTGGCGGCCGGTCAGTAGGGGGCGCAGGGGCACCACCCCCCTTAAAGTTAGGCAGAGAAGAATGCTCCTTTAACATGTAATTATTTAACATAATAATAATACATTTTAATAATGAAATAAAGTAATTTAGTCACAATGTTCCGCTGTATTTCTTAAGATTATTTATTTGCAATTAAAAAATCTAAACCGTATTACGTTCATTTGTGTTCGTGTATGCGGGGTTCGTGTATGCGGCGTCCTGTATATTTTGAGTGACAGATGTTTCGTCTAATCAGCGGTAAGTATCAACCTGCTTACGTTGGGTTGCGATTTAAAGCCTACCTCTAATCTTGAGTGGCAGATATCTCGTCCAATCAGTGGTCAGAATGTCATTCGCAAGCCACACCTACCTTTTTTCAGCTTGTTGATTCTTACCGCTGATTGGACGAGACATCTGTTACTCAAAATATACAGGAAGTACTGCAGCCTCACGGACATTTAGATGTATTTTCATTTAAGGATTCATTTCAGTATTTTAGGATTATACTTTGGCCAACTACGTTGTGTTTAAATGTGCTTTTAAAATAAGTTTGACTTCACTTGACAGTACTGCTTGTATGTTTGGAGTGACGGATGTCTCTTCCAATCAGCGCTAATAATTTAATTCGAGAACTATACCTACCTTTTCCGGTTTGACTGAATTGTCGGTGTTTTTTCTCATTTGGTATTTTGTTTCGGGATATCTCGTTGTGTTTTCTCATTTGGTTTGTTGTTTTTGGTTTCGTTATTTTGTTTTTTAATTTGTTATTTTGTTTTTGAATTTGTTATTTTGTTTTGGGTTTTGTAAATTTCGTTTTTTGAATTTGTTGTTTTGTTTTGGGTTTTGCTATTTTGTTTTTGAATGTTATTTTGTTTTCTGTTTTGTTATTTGTTTTGCACTTCACGGCCACCGTACGCAGCACTGTGCGCTCTGGGGTCCATTCTTCGTACGTCGCTTGAAGCATCCGAGATGAATTGACAGATCTAAGATGAGATCATCATGCTAATTACGATGCGGCTAATTCGGTTCTTCAAGCACACCTGTTGTTGATGATTAGTATAGCTGGATTGAGTTGTTTAGGATTATTGCGCGTTCGTGTGTTTGTTTAAAAGGCGATATGCATCGACAGTAGAAACACTGATCACAACCCCTGCGATTGGTTGACGAAATGGCATATATATATATATATATATACACACACACACACATCTCTCTATACACACTCTCAAATCCTATTTGTATTAATTTAAAGTTAAGTTAAAGCTGAACAAAGCCTGCCGCACGGAAGACTCGGGTTCGATTCCCGCGCTGGATTGAATTTACTTTATTTGCAACAAATTAAAATATTGATAGTTCTGTTTACTTAAAATTACTTTAAAAAATTGTGTAACTGATTACCTCAAATATTTTGAGTTTTGCCATCTTAATCGGGTTTACAGTGTAAAAGTGAAGTACAAGAACAAGTATAGTAAGAAGTATATTGTCATGCTGTCCTAAAGGATCCTGTCTATCATGCAATACAAGAGGAATTTGAAAAACTCTGCGAATAATCCTTACACCTTCAGTAACCGGTTGCTCTCTCATAAACGGATGCGACAGATTTGAGAAAATCACCTCCATTTATACAGACGCAATCGGGGGATAGAATGTTACATATTATTAAACACACACAGAGATTAACACACGAATGATGACCACAGACACACACCTGTATACATATACTGTATTTATGTTTAAATACATCCATTCATATATTCATGCAAGATACTTTTCTTTTCCCCGCGGAGGCAGTCAGTCCGCGTCAGTCTTGCTCTTTAACCATTAAAATGTGATCTCGCAATTTCAACCAATCATAACCCGCCCGGAGCGCAGTCTAAATCCTGTTTATATGAAATAAACCTGCTCCCGAGCAGGTTTAAGCTCACGGACATGTTGCTATGACAGCAAGCGCGAGATTCGCTTAGAAGAACGAAACAATCCAAGATCAGGACAAATCCACAACAGTCAAATCCAGCTAACTGAGTTAGCGACGTACGAAGAACGGACCCCTGAACCCTCCGACTTTTGTTCTTAGCGAATCAATGTTGTCTGTAAATATTTGGGCTCATGTGATTGGACCATTCTCAACAAGTCTTTTTGAGCACTTCTTATGGCAAGCGGAGCTGCTGACTGGATGCGATGTGAGTCGTGCCTTTATTTTATACTAGTAATAATGATGCGCAATCACCTGATAAATGCCTATTTATAGACGAGCATTAAAAGTTTAATTTAAATTTTGTTTGCGCCACCCTAAATTTTTTTTGCACGACCCGCCACTGCCTGCCATTGGATCAGAGTACATAAGAGCGTGCATACAATAACAAATCTTAATTAATAGGAAAGAGATCACTTACATGTATTTCATCTTTCATCTTCTGAACATTGCGATCTGTCATTTTCTTGCTTGAGGTGAAGTCGATCAGTTTGGGCTTCATTTTATCTGTGTAAACAGTGAAGCACTCAATCAGTCATCTAATAATATTTTATACTTATGTAATAATTACACTATATACAGACGTTATTCAGAAATGAGTGATTACATTTCCATTTATGGCACTTAACAGATGCCCTTATCCAGAGCTCTCTGAGCAATTGAGAGTTAAGTACCTTGCTCAGAGGCCCAACAGTGGTAGTTTGGTGGTGCTGGTATTTGAACCCATGACTTTCTGAGCCATAGTACAATACCTTAACCACTGAACTACCCCGACACCCAATGAATGTGACATTTGCACTCATATTGATTTCACAAAAGCTTTAGAGCATGGACAAGCTAAATATCTGTGAGTTAATTTGTATACCTTCTCAGGTAATCTTTCATCTAAAAAGAAACAAATCCCTAAAATATACAAGATTTCATCAGCATTATGAATGTGACATTAAACAGATAAACAGAGAGTACAGGTTTAACACAAACTTGAGTTTTTGTGATTTTTAAAGACACCTGCAGAAAGCATTACACTCGTACCATGAGAGACTTGAACACAAAAAGTGTAGATCTGAACACTGGATAAACTGGTGTTATGAATGTGATGACCCTCTCTATAAATAACATGCTGGAACAGTCAATTTACCATTGAAACATTACATTGCTGTCTAATGAATTTGAAATTAATGAAATTAAACTAAATATGAAATTAATAAACAACTGATATTTGCTGACATTTTTCTGGTCCTTTTTTGGTACGAACATTGTGGATTAGGATCTTTTCATGGAATTGGAACCTGAAGCAGTTAGCACGTGAGCATTCTGGGCCATACATATATGAAGATTATCACCACGTGAAACTGTTCAACTGTATTTTAGTGTTTGGGCAGAACGTTTAAAGTTTCTGAAGAAGACCCAAAAGTTATAATTTCTAGTAGATCCTAAATGTAAATCCACTTCAGTGCCGTCATACATCTGACCATGCAGGAGCACTGAGGACTTCCCATGATGTTCATCAAATTTGACTCCGTGGAAAATTTGAAGTTGGAGAACATCGAACTGGAAAATAATAGGCTTAACGATTGGATGCCCGCTTTCTTCCACTGATAGAGACAGGGCATTATAGTCCAGTGGGGTTCCTTCAGACATGACCTGTTTTTAATCAGAAAATAATTGAAGTAAATCACTTTACTGTCAGACTTGTTTATATGATATTATACCAATGAGGTGCTCATAATTTAATTATATTTTGAAGGGGGTTAACTAATCTAATTCAGTTACTTTGTTATGCATATTTGCACACCTTCTTCTCCTAAGTTAATTAGGTAATTAAGTTAATTAAGTATGTTGGTCCTTTCATGACAAAACTATTTAGTAACAGTTGTAATTGTAATGAGTAAATAAATTATATAGTGGAATCTTGGATTTCGAGTAACTCGGTCTGTGAGCGTTTTTCAAGACAAGCAGAATGTTTTAATACATTTTAATTAATAAACGAGCACAGTCTTCATATACGAGTAGTACGCATATGCTTTGTCTGACGAGCGTCAGGTTTTCTTTCTCGCGCTGTGGGACTGTCTGTAATCATCTCCCGTGCTCAGTCTCAGTGTGTCAGTTGTATAGTCAACATCTGTGTGGCCATGGACTGTTTACTATTACATTGTTAACACGTGTGCGCGCGTGTGTAAGTCAATTGTAGTGACTGTTCTGTTAGTGTGTGTGTCTGTGTGTGTGTACATGTAGTGAATGTGCGCCTGCACTTTACCTTCGTTTCCCTTAGTGTTTGTTTCCTTAGTGTTTGTGCGAAGCTGAAGTAAGACAAGAAGATGAGAAAGGGTACTACTGTGTAGGAAGACTTTCACACGCACACACACCCACACACGTGATAACATTGTCACCATGTTTGTGTGCGTACACGCGGCATAAAGCAAAAGCAAGTGTCATTAGAGATGTTCCCTGTTAAAGATCCAGAGTCTCTCTCTGTCAGTGATTCCGTTAGTGTGTGTGTGCGTGCATGAGTGTCATTAGAAAGGTTTCTTGTTAAAGAAGTTTCCCAAAAGAGCAGTGTTTCCGTTTGTGTGTGTGTGTCTTTGTGTGTGTGTATGCAAGTCGTCCTACACAATAGCACTTACTCGTCCTTACTCCTCCTTACTCGTCTTACTTCAGTTTCACACACACATATACAAGAAACACTGATCTGTTGGGATTCTTTTAAGGTAAACGGCAGGTTAATTTGTTTTAGTTTTACTTTTTTATTTTGTATAAATAATTTTCATATAATTATTTTTGGGTTGTGGAAGGAATCCTCTGAGTTTCCATTATTTCTTACAGGGGAAATTTGCTTTGATATACAAATGTTTTGAGATACAAGCACGCCTCCTGGAACAAATTATGTTCACAATCCAAGGTTTCACTGTATTCGCTGTATTTCTCAAATCATGGTCAGATCAGAATTCAGGGGCGTGCTCAACGGCCCAGCAGTGATTAACACTGCCCCTGTGTATATACTGAAATTAATCATCAGGTATTTTCACCAGAAAACGTTCGATTGAGTATAATAATCAAAAAATCTATTTGGTCTTAAGGCGTTTTAAGAACAATATAGTTAAGTGCCATGACCTGGGTATCCTTTATGCCCTCATATGGTTTCTGTTCTTAAAACCATGATCCAAATGAACTGTGCCCCATTTATTTTGATTTGCCTTCAGGGCTGAATGTCTTTAAACTTTAATAAGCATGGTGACAATATGATAATGTTTACAAGTGAGTAGAGTTCAGTATGTGTGTACATTATGATCATGAGCTATTTTTTTTTAAAGCCATATGAAAGCAGCCAAGCCTCGGCTTTTAATAAAAACTCAAGTGCAAGCTTTAATTAAACCTGCTGAGCTTCTTGAGCCTGGGGTCAGGACCAGCAGTGTCTGGAAGTGCCTTGCTAAGAGAATCCACAGTGATACTGTAAAAGAACCATGTTTACAGTTTTTTTGTTTTCTATTAGTGCGGTACACCAAGGGAAGCCAACATGCAAAGCATTAAAAAAAGTGTATTAAAGGTTTATTGTTATAACCATGTGGCTAGACTTCGGTGGTGCTAAAGGAACCCTCCGTATTCTTGATTTTCATACCAGAAACAAAAAAGGAACTACCCGAGGCTTAAATCACTAAGTACACTAAGTACACAGGTTACAACTTCCCTACTCATTGTATGGTGTAAGAGTGTGCTCTTGCATACCTGTTAAAGCTCTGATAAACAACGAACAGCCAGCACAAAACACACGTTGAAACAAAACACAAAACAACGGATGTAAAATGTAGCGTCATTTCCTGTCCCTCCTTTGAAAGAGATGATGGACTGACACAGTGTCCAATGAGCAACAGATGCATAACGTGTCATCGAACATTATGGAAAACTGCTATCTGTATGTGTAAAGACTGCAGATTTAACACAAATACTAACGCAAATAAATGAGTTACACACCCTGAGCAGGAAGCACTACAACTGTGCTTATAACCAACTAGCATATAGAGAAGAAGGAAGATGTGCTAGCTATATTTATCCTTAAACTGGACGGACAAAATTTTTTTCCAACATGACAATGACAGACCACATACTGCTCTCAACTCAACTCAACTCAACTCATCTTTATTTGTATAGCACTTTAAAAAACAAGAATGCCCCAAAGTGCTTCACATGAATAATAAAATAATATAGTAATATTATAAAATAAAATAAGGAACTAAGTTAAGAAATTTTAAATAATAATAATAAAATAAAATAAATAAATAATAATAATAATAAAAAAATTATAATAATAAATTATAAAAAAAAAAACACAATCACAACATCATGGCTGCGTAGGAGAACATCCGGGTACTGAAATGGCCAGTCTGCTGTCCAGATCTCTCACCCATAGAAAACATTTGGCGCATCATAAAGAGGAAGATGCGACAAGGAAGATCTAAGACAGTTGAACAACTAGAAGCCTGTATTAGACAAGAATGGGACAACATTCCTATTCCTAAACTTGAGCAACTTGTCTCCTCAGTCCCCAGACATTTGCAGACTGTTATATAAAAACACACAGTGGTACACACAGTGGTAAACATGGCCTTGTCCCAACTTTTTTGGGATGTGTTGGTGCCATGAAATTTAAAATCAACTTACTTTCCCCTTAAAATTATACATTTTCTCAGTTTAAACATTTGATATGTCATCTATGTTGTATTCTGAATAAAATATTGAAATGTGAAACTTCCACTTCATTGCATTCTGTTTTTATTCACAATTTGTACCAACCTTTTTGGAACCGGGTTTGTAATTATTCTACAAATGTAATGTCACTGCTGTAGTTTTTACAGTGATATGTGTGGATTGAGACACATTTGTTCTCCAGAATTTGCTGAATAAAATGATCAATTATCACTGTAGTCTTTCCAGAACACGGGTTGTCAAGTGCTTTCTTTAAACACTGCCTGTTTTTAGTCATCCCTTCAATAAAATCCCACTCAGGTTCACTGACAGTGAATTCTTGAGCTGTGAGCCATCATGTTATATTTAAAAATCAAACAAGTGTTTTACATACATTCTTTTTTTTAATTATTATTTTGTTTTTACAAGATTTCTTCATTTTTAACTAGAAGGGCTAACAAAAGCGAACAAATGTCATCGGACATTCTGGAAGACAGATTTCATTTTCAGTTCAGTCAAATGTTGTAGGATGAGTGGAGTAAAGATGTATAAAATAATTAAAATCAAACACACTAGCATACAAAAACGAAATTACAAGCTAGCCAGCCTCAAAATGGACAAAAAATTATAGTTATTAACAGGGACAAACAAGTTATTGGGCTCTTGCCTTATCCTCTCAGTTCGTTATCTTCAGTCAAGGGGCGCAATAAATGCCCTGCTGTGTAACCAGAACGAGACTAGGGTATGGATCCCTCTACACCTTCATTCATACAGTATTTGAGACCCTATTGTAAGCTTTTTGTAAACAGGATTCTCAAAAACAGCTTGAAATTACATCACCGTTTAGCAAATACAATCATTTTAATGCTTTGTATATGAGTGTTCATAAAAAAGACGAAAAAGATGAAGAGTACAGAGAGAAAGCAAATAAGTCAAGAGCAGGTGAAGAGAACAGGTAGGAGCTACCACACAGGATACTACAACTTAAAGGGGTCATGATATACATTTACCATTTGAATGTGTTTTCTGGTGTACACTTACAGTAAGTTTTTTGTGCACCAGAATTGCAAAATGTTTTTTTATAGTGCAATGACCTCCTATTTGTCAAAAAATCAAGTAAAATTTAATTAATCTTGTCTTGACCACTTTAAACAACATAAAAAAACCCAGAAATTTTGGATTGATGATTTAAGGTATATATTTTGTGAAATATCTGATTCATTTACTCAGCCATGAAGATGAGGAGGACAATGAAGCAATGATGGAAAATGACTTCAGAGCAGGTGAAGAAAACAGGTAGGTAAAAGCCATACAGGATTTTATGACTTGCACAGTATTAAGAAACATGCAGAATAAGTTTTTGTAGCCTTAAGAAACAAAGTTTGTGAAACATCTATTTTGTTTACTCAGAAGATGAAGATACGCCAAAATCCACGGCAACGGTCACATTTTTAAAAATGGCCTTGATGTGGAAAAGGTCTTTGCACCACATCAGGGTCTAAGCATACGTATTCACTTTTCTTTGTCAGCGTACTGCAGGTTATTTGAAAATCTAAGTTATTTTTGCAGCTTGCCATTCTAAGGATTTGGACATTGACTGATGCTATTTTATATGTAAATGACATTAAATAGGGGGGGCGCAACCCATGATCTTGCATACCCCTCAGCAAATGTGCAGTTGCGCCCCTGGTTATTAATTGTAATAAAATACATGAGAAATGAGAGAAAGTACTTACTCTCAGCTTGCCAAACTAATTAGTACTGTACAGCAAAGTTACTACAATTCATTTTACCACCAGGGGGTGCGCCAGACATCTTTACTGTTAGACTTGTATTTATTTGCATTTATCAGTTAATGTCAGCTAATTCTCACTCAGAGGCACTGCCTTCTAGCACCTGCAGGATCAGGGTTTGATCCTCCTCTCAGCTGTGTGTGCTTGGTGATATATATATACATGATGACGAAAATACATACATTTTTCTTTATGCCAAAAAACTATTTTGTAAAATTATATCTATTTCTATAAGCATAATTACTAAGTTATTAAACGTTCTGCTTATTTGTAGCTTTATACTTTATACCTTGGTGCTGATTTGACAACATTGTGATTCTATAAATGTCACGATTTTATAAATATCCTGATTTATGTTAAATTTTTCCTAGATTTTGTGACAATTTTAAACCTTTAAAGAAACTTTCATGTGCAATTAAATGTAGTTGGTTCCTTATAACATTAGTTTTCTTACTTAAAAACCAAGCGCAGCATTTAAACAATACAAACTAACTTCAAACATTTAACTTTACTGAGCAGCAAGTATCTGTCATTCGCAGACTTCACGGACTTGAGTGTGCCAACTTTTGTACTATCGTACAAAGTTAGTACCAAAAGTTTGGGATGACTTTCTAACTCCATGGTCTGATCTTTCCTGAATTTTATTACTTTCTACTGTACATTGTAAAACAATGCTGAAGGCATCTGAAATACACAATAATCTCCTTTGAATATCAATTGATAATGAGATCAGGTTAACGGCTCTAATCTGAGGTGCTGGTTGGTGATTTCTGAGGCTGGTGACTCTAAATGATCTTCACCTCTGCAGCAGTAAGTTTTGGTCTTGCTTTCCTGGGAAGGTTTTCATGAGAGACAGTTTGATCATGGAGTTTGATAGGTTTTGCAAATGCACTCGGCACAATACTGTTCTTGCAAGAGCTATTGCTGAAAGGCTGAGCTTCATGTCTTAATATAACAACTGACCAATTCCATTTATGTTATTTCATAGTTATGAAATCCTGATTATTCTCGTAGAATGCACAAAGAGAATGTAGAATTGAAGATATTTGCAAGTGATCTCAAACAGAATTTAATCAGAGTCAAATATTATTGAGAAAAAAAAACCTACAGTGGGTATAGAAAATAATCACCCCCTTTAAAATAATCACATTTTGTTGGCTTGCAACCTGAAATGAAGACAGGTTTTGTTTTACCCAGCTATATTTACTCAGAGAAACTTTTAACAACAAGTGAAAGCTACAACACCAACATGTCAGAATCACAGATTTGGAAAAGGACCACTCCCTCCTAAAAATGACTTGTAAACTCAATATGGTGACGCCATCTGACCTTTAACTGTGATCAGGAATTTATGACAGAGTGATCGCAATATCACAAATTCTCCACAAAATGTGATTTTTTTTTAAAATGAGAAGAATGAGAGAAATTACAAAGTCACAGCTTGCTAAAGACAATTAATTTAGGAGATTTTTCAGGTTTCAGAAATATTGTCAAAGAGATAAATTCACATTTTCATTAGTGAATAATTAAGTCTTAAAACACACACACAACAAATGACAGTTACAGCATGTAAGCTGTACATCACTTTCTCTAAAGACTCAATCTTACTCGATAAATCAAGTCATTTATCCTCCATACATCCAAAATAAAAATTCTTATTGTTTTATTATTTTATTTTTAAATGTACGGCATGAGGTATTTTAACAGAAGTAACAGTTGACAGCAAACTGAATCAGCTGAGGACAGTCAGGTACATTGTGTTTCGTTAATGGATCATGCGCGCGCTCTCTCTCTCTCTAGTCCTCTTTTTTCCTTTTCGTTGTCTCTCTGCTTGTTGATTTTAGGTAAATCTTTATCTGGATGAGGAGCAGTAGAGAGCAGCAGGAGGACAGGACACAGGCCAGAGAGTGGAGCGAGTGAGACTCCTACAGAGAGGGCGATAGAGAGAGAGAGAGAGAGAATTCCATACTCTTAAACAGTAATAAACATGTGAAAACCAAACGTGTGAGATATGACTCAGATAAAACACAGAGACACAGACAGAAATGTCACTCTGTCTGGACAATTATGTTCTCGTGTGTGTGCGTGTGTGTGTGTTTGTGTGTGTGTTACCTGTGTGGATCGAAAGGCACGTCCCAAAGATGCCAGAAACACCAAAAACACACTTGCACCAGAGAGCTGCCCGGTGGACTGTGTGTGTAGATTACAGCCTGCCTGGATAAACTACACACACAAATAAGGATTGAATAAACAGACATTAAACAATTACTAGATGGAAGGAGGCATGAAACAGTGAGAGACCGACCCGGCTAGTGAGGACCATCAGTACACTCCACTCCTGCATCGCCATGACAACAGCCTCTGAGATAAGGGCTGAGGTCAACAAGTACATCACACCACAATACACGCCAAGGAGAACAAAACCTACAGAAACACACACACACACACACACACACACACACACACACACACACACACACACACACACACACACCCTGAGCAGTAAACTTTGAGCCATGTGCTGTAATGTAGAGAAGAGTGTGCATTAAGTGTGTGTATTACACTGGTTTTGCACTGCATTGTGGGTATTAATATAGAGCAGCACTGAGAAATCACACACTACAGCATGGCTGGATCACAAAGATGAATAGGGTCACAAAAACAACAGCAACAATAACAACAACAACGATAATAATAATAATAATAATACCTGAGATGATGTTCCCTTTGTAATACTGGATAAGGAAAATCAGCAGCAACAACTGAAGCAACACAAACACACTCTCACCATAGGCCCTGCAAGTGCGCACACACACACACACACACACACTCCAGTAGTTAGTTGTGTTCAAAGTCGGACAGCAGAAATGGGAGCTGTTTCCTTCCAATAATTTGTAAGCTAAAGAAAATGTGTGTGTGTGTGTTTGTTTGTGTTACCCGATGGGGAATTTGTGCAGGAAACAGGCCGCTGTGTGAGTCGAGACTGCGAGCAGCTGCAGAACCACAGACACCAAACTGAGACCCTCAGCACTGCGCCCCCGCACCACCACGCGGACCTGCAGCACCGGCGCTGAACAGAGAGAGAGAGAGAGAGAGAGAGATGCTAAGAAGGAAAGGAAGACTCTCAGGAAACTTTCGGGAACTGCTGCCTCATCCTGGACCTGGAGCAGCACCTGCAGAGAGAGAGACTGCTGGTGCATACAGGAACTCAGACAGGAAGTCAATGAGGCAGATTGCACATGTCATATTCATACTCAACATTATTAGTAGGCATTAGTCCACAGGTGCACGTTATTTCTGTGGTAACCTCCTTTTAGGGTTATAACTATTGGAGGCAGCAGGAAACCATAACTCTGTAAAACATATAATTACCTTTAGGAGGAAACGTTGTAAGAACAAAGGTCATGGGATGGGGTTTATACAGAGCTCTGATGTATCCCCTGGAAAGTCAAGATAAAGTTAAAAACATGCACAACATCAAGGACAGGTGCCGTCACATTTACTGCTCCACAATTAGACTTTCCTGGAGCCCAAGTTAATGATCACATTTAGAAGTGTGTGTATGTTCACTGATAAAAAAAAAAAAACATTAGAAGGATGTTCCACGTACCGATGAGTTCTCCCAGCATCCACACGCTCAAGATCTTACTCAGCACAATCTTCACACACGGA
>QMIH01001617.1:4581-29131 GCA_003987875.1 Clarias batrachus | reverse complement strand
TATATGAATGAAATGTTCTTTATACAGTGTGTGAAACTCTTGTAGAAACACTTAGAGATGTATATGAAAACATACTCGAGTAAACAGCTGGAATGTGAACACTGGAATTATCTTTATGTGCTCTGTGACCAACATGGATGTAATAAATAAAGTAATGTTCATTTTGTAAATATTAATTAGCGGTACTGTATAGAAAATTCATTACAACGCGTTTTTACAAATGACTGAACAGCGCCTTCTGCAGGACGCATGACGTCACTGCAGCGCCGTTTAACTTCTCGAGCAACTGCTGCTCAACTTTACAAAGTCACAAGAAGTTTACACTAAAACAAAGTTGTTGATTTTTTATACAAGTTGTCTTAAACCCATAAACATACTGTATATCATTAATCTGATGATTATATAATAACTAACCAGATAATTAACCAGAGAGAGAAAGACCATGTGTGTGTGTGGAGCTGGAGATTCTCACCGTGTGTCAGGTTCAGTCTGAGGATCAGGTGCTCATAACACTTTTCCGGCATGATGTAAATAGTTAGAAAATCCCTCAGAGGAGAACTCTGCTCTTCTGCCATGGCTGCAGGTGTGTGTGTGTGTGTGTTACGTGGCATGCTGAGATGTTGCGCAATGTTTAAATGCCCCCCTCCCCCGACTCCCCCCACAGACTCCCCTTACAAAAGCACACTAAACTCCGTCCTCTTTCTTAAACAGAGAAAAAACATGACACGACATGAAAGGAATTTTGCGTGACCACGCCCATTTGTACTTTACACCAATGACAATACGACAGGCGGGGTGTAAGCAGTCACTCATGTTATTCATGTAATGACGGACTATGACCACTTGATGCCGACAAACAGAAGAAACACACAGCTACATCTAAAAGCAACACATGATCATTTTCTCCTCTGTGGACTAGTCGAGGTCTGGACCTTAAACTGATTGAGATCCTTAAACCGACTGTTCATATTTTTTTTTTTAAAAAAGTGCCACCAATGTGACTGAAGTAGTTAAACCAATTGTGAAAAAAGAATGAAAGTTCCTCCACAGTACTGTGAAAGATTCTACCAGTTTTCACAAATGCTTGACTGCAGTTTGCCGCCAAGGGTGGCACAACCAGTTGTTAGGTTTAGGGGTAATTAATTTTTTCTAATTTATTCAGGGCCAATTGCAAACCAGGTAAGCATTAACAGCTTGGGTAGTTGTGTTGAAATTGTTGGGTTGCAATTACAACATGACACGTGAACAATAAATAAATACCTGAGAGTAGAGCTGGGCGATGTGCCCTATAAATTGAATCTCTGATTTTTTTTCGACAAAATTCGATTTTTGATTTCAAAATGATTCTTTTTCTTAAAATGAATAAAACACATATGGACTCAATTTAGGAGATCATTTGGTTTCGCAGGTCCTTCCCTCCTCAGTCCTATTGTTCACAATCATTTGTTTTTACCTGCAATGCACGACAGCTCTTTTAAGTCTTGGTCTGATAAAGGGATAATATGTTTTCAGGATTTATTCATAAATAATGTATTTGCATCTTTCGATCAGTTGATTGATTGTCACATTACGGGTTGGTTAAATCGGACTTCTTTAGATTCTTGCAAATAAGAGACTATGTCAGGTCCCTTTCAGACGATTTTCCTGTTTTACCCCATGAGAGTCCTCTGGACTCCTTTYTTTCYTGCAATGTATTAGCTAAAGGTTCAATTTCCGTACTGTATAGTTTACTTTTGGATCAGTCGATCCAAAATTATCTATGGAATAGCATTCTTAAACAGGTCCACTCATCATCAATGTGTGCCCGGCACTCTCTCATACAATTTAAAGTTGTACACAGGGCTTATATATCTAAGACTAAGTTAGCCCAAATGTTTCCTGAYASTAGTTCCTTGTGTAATAGATGTCGAGGAGCTGAAGGCACGTTATTTCACATGTTCTGGTCTTGCCCAGATTTAGAACKTTTCTGGCGGTCAATATTTGACTCATGGTCTGCAGTTTTTCACCATAGGCTGGAGCCGGACCCGCAGGTGGCTCTGTTTGGGGTTGCCCCGGTGGAATTAYAGTTATCTTCGCCACAGCGTAAAATCATTGCCTTTTCTTCATTGTTGGCACGTAGAGCTATTTTGCTAAAGTAGAGGGAACCTCGCCCTCCTACTCATACCCAGTGGGTAAGAGAGACTGTGTCCTGCCTTCATATGGAAAAAATTAGATTCTCATTGAGAGGGTCAGATAAACTTTTTTTTAAGGTGTGGCAGCCATTTATTGATTATGTGGACAATCTCAAACAATCTTAATTTATTCCATCATACTCATGGTACATAGTTATATACTCTGTTGCAAAATTAAAATTATATTTCTGGATGATTTTTTTCTTTCTTTTTTTTTTTTCTCTTTCTCTTTTTTCAAGACCTACATACACAATTGTGTGTCTGTTAATGTGAGCGCCACCCTGTTTGTGAATTGGTTGACTGGGCCTGGGGTTTGAATTGTTTGAATTAATTGGAAAATTGAAAAATTAATAAAAAATATTAAAACCAAAATGAATAAAACACTAAAAGGCATAGGATTTTTTTTTCATTTCAGCAAAACAATATAACCAAACATGAATTGCTTATTTAGTCTAAAATACCACACCCACACTAAAGACCCTTTTTGATGGGGTACTTGTAGCAGGAATAGAGAGTCACTTTTCTGCCTTGGAAAGTTTGCCTCGTGTTGCTTTTCATGTTCTGAGCATAAATCCAGGCTTTTTAACTGTATATGGACATAATGTCTTTAGCAATATAACATGCCACAACATTAGTAATATCTTTATGTTAGGGCTCCTGCTTATCATATGGTATACAGTGGGGAAACGAGGCTGTTATTTTTACCTGTTTTCATCTGGTGTTTTCGCTCTGCCGCTGTTTTGTTTAGCTCACAGCGCCAAACATGCCACCGATTCAACAGTGTGGCTATGTTTAAGGTGCTGGAGTAAATTAGTCATGCTGCTTCAAACTTTAGACAAATTTTACAGCGGGCGTTGGCTTGTTCAATGTCTAAAGGTGAGAACCCAAACAATTTCCATACGACTGAGGAAACTGCTCCTCTCTTGGAAACAAACTCTTGGGTTTCAGCAGAGTACGCCGCCATGTTGTATTTCCAAGGCGGGGCGTCGCAGAAGTACAGAAGCTCGCGGTACCATACTAAAGTGAAATTAAAGTTTTAGTAAAATAGATTTTAATTTTTCAACATCGACATAAACCATAAATTCGAATTAATCGATAATAACAATTAATAGCGCAGCTCTACCTGAGAGGGGTTAATTTTGAGATCAGTAGCATATCAGTTAAATATAAGATCAGTTTTAGGTGTTGTCTGTGTTCAGAGGCTGAACAGCCTTCAGGGAGTGGACGTCTTTCCTGATAACATCCGAGAGAACAGACCATTGTTGGGATGGCTGAGGTCCTTCACTTTCTTCCTGGCCTTGGACCAGCACCGCTTGCTGTAGAGTGAGGGCAGGTCAGGTGCTCAGCACCACCCTCTGTAGAGCTAATCTGTTTTGCTTTTCGCTGTTCCCAAACCAGGTTGTGATGTTTTCCATCAGGAAGCTCACAGTGGTGCAGGTGTAAAAGTTCCTTAGCGTCTTGGAAGGCCTTAAGTCATTCAGTTTCCTAGGGCCACTCTGTTGGATGTGTCACTCTAGTTTACTCCCATAACACTGCTTTACCCATTGACCACTCTGCAAATGTATATTACACAGCCCTGTACATTCTGAATGAAACATTTATGATAGTAGTTTTGTGGATAGTATCATCTGCCAGTTTTTTTGATAAAACCAACAAACAAAGGTTGCCTGAAACACTTTGATGTCATCAGATAGATAGATAAATAGATAGATAGATAGATAGATAGATAGATACAGTTGAAACCAGATATTTAAATACACTTCAGAAAAAAAAAACACTTTCAGAATTTTTTTTTTCTTTACTGTCAAACATTAAATCAGAGTAAAATTTTCTGTCTTAGATCAATAAATATCTTTTTGCATTTGTTAAATGTCAGAATCGAGCAAGGGAGAATTTTTATCTATTTCTATCACGTTCATCAAAGTCAAAAGTATACATACACTAAGTGTATTGTGTCTTTAAACAAAAAGAAAACTCCAGATGATTTCATTTTTAGCTTAAGAAGCTTCTGATAGGTTAATTGATTCCATTTGAGTTAATTGGTGGCACACATGTGGATGCATATAAAGGCACACATCAAACAAACAGGCTCTTTCTTGGACAACATAAGAAAATCAAGAGAAATCAACCACAAGTGTGGCCCATCCTTAGGTGCAATTTCCAGATGTCTGAAGGAATGTACACTTTTGTGGAAAAGTCCCAGAGAGGAATGTGTTTTCAACCCCAGGACAACAGCAAAAGACCTTGTGAAGATGCTGGGTGAAACTGGTAAGACAGTGTTACCTCCTCACAGTGTTACCTCCTTTCTCCTCACAGAGTAAGCCATTACTTTAAACCACCATAAAAAAGACAGACTACAGTTTGCAAATGCACATGGGAACAAAATCTTTGTGGAGACATTTTCTGTGGTCTGGTGAAACAAAAATGTAACTATTCGTCCATAATGATTAACGGCATATTTGGAGGAAAAAGGGCAAAGCTTTGAAGCCTCAGAACACCATGTCAGCTGCGAAGTATGGGGGTGGTAGTATAATGTTCTGGGACTGCTTTGCTGCAAAAGGGACTGGTGCACCTCACAAAATGAGAAAAGAAAATTATGTGGATATATTGACGCAACATCAGCCAGGAAGTTAAAGCTTGGGCGCAAATGGTCAGGTGGGGTGACCTAGCTTCCTGTTTTTCGTATTATTCCCGCGAAAGTTCCTCGTTTGTTTGTAACAGAGTTTAAATTTTATTTTATTTTTATATTTATATTTTTCCCGTTTATACTAAATAACAAACTAGTTTTACGCTTTAATACTACTGGACTTTATTTGTTTTTTTGCACTTTTTGGGAGACACTGTCATGTTTTGGGGTGCGAGGCATAAATGCAGAGGTCCAGGTGTTTAAAGGAACGATGTTTTTATTATAAAGAAAAACAGGGAAATCAAATAAACAGTTAAACTTTATAATAAAACAAACCAAAACACGAATAAAGGTAACAGGAAACACGAACTGAATACACAGACATTAACGAGGAGAAATCAACAGATGCAAGACACAAACTATAACTGAAACAAGCTATTTATAATAAAACAAATGAGCAACTCGGTTCAGGTGAGCGCCCACGTCACCTGACCGAGGTGCATAATGGGAAATGAAGTGAAATGAAACAAAACTACAACACAAGTGACAGGGCGCTTTGGCGCCCTCTAGGGGTTATCCCTGACAGACACGCATATCATCTGATAAACAACAAGTGGAATCCATCACCAGATAATTAAACACAATTATCTGGTACATTATCATGTTTACCATTCAGCTTATTCAGTGTGTGGAGTGCAGAATGTTTAGACATTTTTCCTCTGTCGTTAGCGGTAACTTTATTTGTGATAGGTGTGTGTTAGTTAGCACGCTGACGGAGAAGATATCAGCATTAGAGGAGCGCATCCAGAATTTAGAGAGGGTTAGAGAGCGCGGGAGCAGAGTTATTCCCATAGCGGAAAGTCTGGGTGCCGCAGGCGGAGATAACCAGCCCCCGACTCCGGCAGTAGATCCCTCACAGCGGGGCGAGTGGGTGACGACTCGGTGGCATACTCGTTCAGCCAAAGCTAACGCTAAGGCTAGCCCACTGGAGCATACCTCTTCTGAGCTTCCCGTGTCCAACAGGTTTGCTCTCCTCAGTGATGCACCCGCTGAGAAACCTGAAAGAGCTCTGGTTATAGGAGACTCAGTACTGAGGCACGTGAAATTAGCTAGGCCTTTAGGGCCTTTAGGGGTATCCCGAGAGCCAGAGCACCAGACATAGCAGGTAATCTTAGGGCTCTAGGATAGCTTAGGTTCTCCAAGATAGTGGTACATGCTGGAGCTAATGATATACGCCTTTGTCAGTCAGAGATTAGCAAGCATAACTTTACAGAGGTGTTTAAAATAGCGAAGGCGATGTCCGAAGAAGTAGTTTGCTCTGGTCCCATCCCAATGAGACGTAACGACATAGCTTACAGCACGTTATGGTCGCTGAACCGCTGGATGTCCAGGTAGTGCTCGGAAAATAATGTGGGCTTCATAGACAACTGGAAGACCTTTGAGGGCAAAGCTGGCCTGATAGGGCAGGACGGTGTCCATCCCACTCGGGAAGGTGCTGCTCTAATTTCTTGCAGTATAGCGAATAGTCTCAGAAGAGGCCTAGTTAATCGGTGACAATCCAGAGCCCAGGCCAGGGAGCAGACAGACAGGCTAAACCAACCGTCTGCTAGCTGCATAGAGTCGTCACTCAGGGTTCATCATATTGAGACTGTGTCTGTTCCCCCAGCTAAACATAAACATAAATTTAGAAAGACTCAGAAAGTCTGTTTTAGTAATTTAATTAACATAGATACCACAAACTCAGAGCACACTGAATGTGCAGCCAGCACCTCTGATCTGAATCTAGGACTGTTAAATATTAGATCTCTCGCATCTAAAGCAGTTATTGTTAATGAAATTATCACAGATCAAGAGTTTGATATACTCTGTTTACCAGAAACCTGGATTAAACAGGACGAGTATGTAGCTTTAAATGAAGCTAGTCTGCCTTGATACAGCTACATACACCAGCCTCGGCTAACTGGTAGAGGAGGAGGTGTCGCAGTTATTTACAATGATAATCTGACTGTCGTACAAAAACACAGATTTAAATTTAATGCATGTGAAGCTCTCTATCGTAACATAAAGTCAGCTCAGTCGATCCCGCTAATCATTATTTACAGACCCCCAGGGCCGTACTTGGAGTTTCTCTGTGAATTTGCAGATTTCCTCTCAAACCTTGTTGTTTCTGTAGACAAAGCTTTAATTGCTGGAGACTTTAATATTCATTTTGAGAATCCAGAAGACCCTCTGAGAACAGCCTTTATGTTCATACTGGACTCAGTAGGAGTAAATCAATGTGTAGTAGGACACACTCATAAAGCAGGTCACACTTTRGATTTAATATTATCCTTCGGATTAAGTATAGAAAATATAACCACAATTCCACAGTCTGAAGTTATTTCAGATCACCATCTTGTATTGATTAAAGCGTGTCATAGTAATAATGTGCGCACAGCACCACGCTACCGCCTTAAACGTACATTACATCTACAATACCGTAGCTAAATTAACTAAAAACAAGACCACTGCAGAWATMTYCACAACADCATCATGCAGTAGTGAGGATTTCATGAACTTTTTCAATAACAAAATCATAAATATTAGGCAAAAAATTTAGGCTTTGAACCCAGACAATTTAAGTAATACAGATAAACTAACCACATCACATCAGAACTTTACTCCCCTTGAAGCGAGAGAACTGACCTTGACCCCTGTCAGCTTT
This sequence comes from Clarias batrachus, assembly GCA_003987875.1. Lineage (NCBI taxonomy): Eukaryota > Metazoa > Chordata > Actinopteri > Siluriformes > Clariidae > Clarias > Clarias batrachus. The sequence continues at coordinate 21,630 of QMIH01001617.1, read as the reverse complement.
CTAATTACAGGCCTTCCCTTTATCTCCAAGATTCTGGAAAAAGTAGTATCACAACAACTATGTTCACATCTACATAGAAATAACATAAACGAACTGTATCAGTCAGTATTTAGGCCTCATCACAGCACAGAGACAGCACTTGTTAAAGTAGTAAATGACCTCCTATTGGCCTCTGATCAGGGTTGCGTCACTATACTTGTGTTATTGGACCTCAGTGCAGCTTTTGACACCATTGATCATAGTATTCTCCTTCACAGATTAGAAAATGTAGTAGGAATTAAGGGAACTGCCCTCTTGTGGCTCAGATCCTATTTGACTGATCGTTATCAGTTTATAGTCTTAGATTCCTTTTGTTCTCAAGTGGAGTTTGGTGTTCCACAGGGTTCAGTTTTAGGCCCACTGCTTTTTTCCCCTTTACATGCTTCCTCTGGGCAACATAATTCGTAAACATGGTATTAGTTTTCATKGTTATGCTGATGACACACAATTATACGTCTCAGCAAAACCAGATGAGAAAAACCAGTTTGCTAAAACTGAGTAATGTGTGCAGGGCATAAGAGATTGGATGTTAATTAATTTTCTTCTGCTTAATCCTGATAAGACCGAAGTTCTAGTCATAGGACCACAAGTAGCTAGAAGTAAGCTTTCTGATCACACTGTAACTTTAAAAGGCCTTTCTGTTCCATCAAATGCAACAGTAAATGACCTTGGTGTGATTATAGATTCCACCCTTTCGTTTGAAGCACATGTACATAATATTACCAGGATAGCTTTCTTTCACCTTAGAAATATTGCMAAGATAAGAAACATATTGTCACTAAATGATGCCGAAAAACTAGTTCATGCTTTTATCACCTCTAGGTTGGACTATTGTAATGCCTTACTGTCTGGTTGTTCCATTAGGTGTATAAACAAGCTTCAGTTAGTACAAAATGCAGCATCCTCACTAAAGTCCAGAAGATTCGAGCACATCACCCCCATCTTATCTACACTGCATTGGCTCCCTGTGAAATTTTGCATCGATTTTAAGATACTACTTTTGATGTATAAAGCACTAAATGGTCTCGTGTCGCAGTATCTGAGTAAACTGCTAGTGTCTTACGATCCACCACGCCTACTTCGATCAAAGAATGCAGGCTGCTTGTCAGTACCAAAGTTATGGAATAGTCTTCCTATTAATGTTTGGTGTATAATGAGTTCTCGTTGCATGGATGCCCCGTGTGGTCTGCCTGGGATACGTGTGGTGGCTGGGGATGGTTTCCATGAAGACTGTCCTGTCCTCGACTGATGCAGACAGCTGTTCTCTGGGGACCTGTGACTTCAGTCGTTCGATAGCTCAGGACTGGAATTTCCTACTGTCTACCTCCAGGAACAAACTTGACTCCATTTAATTTAAACACATGTCCTGTTATAATGATCTTCCAGTCTTACACATTATTATGCTGATCAATCCCTGCTGTCCGTTTTCTCCCAAATGAGGATGGGTTCCCTGTTGAGTCTGGTTCCTCTCAAGGTTTCTTCCTATTACCGTCTCAGGGAGCCACCATCTCATCATTTTGATTCATACACATTCACATTTCATACAAACTTAATTCTTTTGATTGTGTAAAGCTGCTTTGCGACAATGTCAATTGTTAAAAGCGCTATACAAATAAAATTGAATTGAATTGAAATGGGTCTTCCAAATAGACAATTACCCCAAGCATACCTCCAAATTAGTTACAAAGTGGCTTAAGGACAACAAAGTCAAGCTATTGGAATGGCCATCACAAAACCCTGACCTCAATCCCATAGAAAATTTGTGGGCGGCACTGTAAGGGTGAGTTCGAGCAAGAGGGCCTACAAACCTGGCCCAGTTAAACAAGTTCTGTCAAGAGGAGTGGGACAAATTACCAGAAAACTATCGTAGAAAGTTTGTGGAAGGATACCTGAAATGTTTGGCCCAAGTGAATCAGTTTCGGGGCAAGTCTACCAAATACTAAGAAAGTGTAAATTTTTGGCTAATAAAATAATAAAAAAAAAACATAAAATTGTTCCTCACTAGATTCTGACATTTAACAAATGCAAAAAAAAGATAATATTTATCGATCTAAAGCTGAAAAAGTTTACTTTGATTTAATATTTGATAGTAAAGAAAAAAAAGGTTTGTGTTTTTTTCTGAACTGTATGTAAATATTTGGTTTCTACTGTATACTTTATTTTTCCCGTGAGGAAAATTATGCAACCTGTTACAGCACAACAGGTTACACAAACAGTAGTAAGTTAAAGGGAAAAAAAATCAGTGCTGAACCATCTCCCAGTCTGTCTCATCCAGAGACAGCTCTTGCAGAGCAGCCACTGATTGGTTTGTCCAGCCTCTGAGTCGTGGTCCTTGGCCATTTTAACACAAGGGTCTATGGGGATCGACTTGCTTTTGCATCCAGCTCCTAGTAGACATTTAATAAATTGCATGTTTTGGCGCTTTGGCTTCATACTTCAGAACCAGACGTCGCCCCCTGTATACAGCAGAGCACCACATGGTCAGGAACTGAGCAATACATCGCAGCTGGAGAGATGATCACCTATCCCTCACTAGATACTGGTGTGCTATAAATGGATTCTATGGCAGCAGACAATTGAGTAGTGTCCTGTATACACATCTCACGCTGCAATTCATTTTTAGATTCTCCCAAGATGCCAATACCTCAAACCTGTCCAGGATCATCAGATGAATTAACTAATTGTCAAATTCCAGAATGTGCTTTTAGTTGAATTTAGAAACCATCTGGTCCACCGTAACATCAAGACATAGATGCAGTGGTGGGTAATAAGGGCAACCTTTTATTCAATTCTGAATAAAACATGGAGCCAATGAAGAAATTTTAGTGCTGCAAGCAGTTTAGCAATTTTCCTGATGTGAAAGAAAGATGTCTTACACAGATGTTTGATATGAGCCTCATATGTAAAATTAGAGTCCATTTTATTCGTAATGTTAATAACAGATGTTGGAAATGGGATATTCTGACCAGAAAAGGCAATACTTGTGATGTTAGATGTCCGTACCTGGTGTGGGGTGCCTACTAAAACAGCACCAGTCTTAGAATTCAGCTGCAGGAAATTTAGCTTCATGCATGATTTTATTTCCTCCAAACAGATGGTCACAGTGATGATGGCTGAGTAGATGAGGAGGTTGATTTTATCCTGAGGTAAAGCTGAGTATCATCAGCATAGCAATGAAATAAAATTTCGTGCCGGTTGATGACATAGCCCAGAGAAAGCAAAAAACAAATATAAACAAAATAGGGCTGAACACTGAGCCCTGAGGTACATCACAGGTAACGTGTATAGCTGATTTAGTGTCTCCCAGGTGAACATGCTCCATTCTTCCTGTAAGATAAGATGAGATAACAGTGTCAGAGAGACCAACAGCAAGATGTAATTTGTGGAGATGAATGTGGTAATCAACAGTATCAAACTGGACGTGAAAAGCAGACCATTCTATATCTGACAGGGGCATGGAAATCGGGGATTGGTTGTAGACTCAGTGACTGAGGCACATTCAACATAGGAGAGATGCTGAAGATCTTTGCTCAGAGTGTCAGGGTTGATCTTTTTCAAATTTCTGTAACATATTTTCTGTTTTTCTTTAGTGGGGGAACGAGGCAGTGGCAGTTTCATTAAAATGACCTTGTGGTCAAACATCCCCTGATCATACACAAAAAGAACAGAATTTGTAATAACCAAATCCAAAGTATGCCCTCTGAAACATCAACATGTGTCAAACATCAACTCAGCTGCCAAATGGAAAGTCAAATGTCATGTGTCTACATGAATATTAATGTCACAGAGTATAATACTGTTGGCAAAAGTGGTACACAAAGATGTAAGAAAATCATGGATCTCAGAGACAAACACTGAGTTTGGTTTAGGGGGTCGATATATAAGCAGTATTATCATGGAAAGAGGAGCTTTAAATTTAAATAGAAGGCATTTAAATGAAGACAGAGGGAGAGAGAGGGGACACAGATCCAGTTGCTGTCGGTATAATACAGCTAAGCACCACCAGATTAGTGTCCTGCGATTTTTCTAGGTAGCTATAACAGCGGAGACAAGCTTCATTTAGTGCTAAAAAGACCTCTGCCTGTCGCCATGTTTTTCTTATGCACATAAAATTCAAGCCTTTGTCCATAATAAAAACTTGTATAAAAACCTATTTATTTGAAAGAGACTGTGAATTAAAAAGGTCCATTTTGAGCATATTTGGCATAGTATATTTCTGTAATGGCTGTAGAACACTAAGATCCACTCAGTGTTTTCTGTCCAGCTTCGTGAGTAGCAATTTTGGAAAGTTTCCTGAGCTGTTGAACAGAAATCTTGTGGTGCTTCCCGCAGTGTATCCAGAGCTACAAACACCTGGAGTGAGATTGCTCTGATGACGTGTTCGATAAGCAACATCCGTCCACACAGATTGAATGGATGTAGCAGAGCAGCCAGGCTGATGGTAAACAAACTTTCGCCAAGAACTTCAATGGACAGAAGTCCAAGTTCTTTTATGGCAGCAATGCATGTTTGAATAGAATAATTGTTATGACTTAGCAACTGCGGGATAGTGTACTTGAGCATCATGCCGGTTGCTGTCAGACTTTCAGAGCTAGCCACCTGTGAGCTGTGAACCAGGCTCAAAAACCCCAGCACATCGACACAACAGAGTAGACACCAAAAAGCAGTCAATGTCTTTGCAGAGCTGAAAAATGCCCAAAAACTCAAGGTAAACACTAAATAAAAAGAATGACAGTTGTTCAATAGTATAAAAACATAAAAATACTAAACATTTCAAATGAAATAAACATAAAATAGAAGTAAAAAGCAGCAAAAGGAAAAAAAAGGAAGCAGGAGAAGCAGTGAACAGCCAGTGCCAGTGTCCTTTGCTTGTGTCCACATACGCCATTTTGGGGGCCATGCAATCCCAGGAATTTTGTGGCAATAAATACCCAGTGCAAAATATAATGGGAAGTCATTACTGTTGAGTGGGCCATCAAGGACCTAAAAAATACCTGATTGGTCAGCACTTCACCCTAATGACCCTAATGGTTAGGGCTAAAGACACCAACACTAATATTGTCATGGTTGCTGTCTCTGCAGGATGCTCATTTCACTTGTGTTACTGAGAACTACAGGAACCTCGACAGAGTTATACCCTCTATTCCAATGTTTGGCATCCAGGGTCAAGTGGGAGTCACTGCTGATGTTCATGAGTTTTTAAGCATGTTAAGAACCCCAAAAGGGCCTAGATGATAAAAAAAATAAATGTTATAATTTATTTATTTATTTATTTTCAACGAAATGTTGGATTATTAACAGTATGAACATGTACAGCACTTAATACTTGGTTGGGGCTCCCTTTGCATGAATTACTGCAGCAATGCTTATGGAGTGTGTGGCAGAGAGGTTTCTCTGATGGCAATCTTTAGCTCTTCTACATTGTTGGGTCTGGCATCTCTCATCTTCCTCTTCACAATACTCCAGAGATTCTCTGTGGAGTTTAGGTCGGGTGAGATTGCTGGATACCATGAGATACCATGGTCCTTAAAACAGGTACAGTGGAATGTTGGATTAAGAACATAATTCCGGAAGTGTGCTTGTATATCAAAACACTCATAAACCAAATCGAAATTTCCCAATAAGAAATAATGGCAACTCAAATTATTTGTTCCACAGCCCAAAAAATTAAATACTTAAAAAAAAATAATACAAAATATAAAGTTATAATAAAACAAATTAATCTGCACTTTACCTTTGAAAAAAAAAATCCTGACAAATAAATGTTTCCATTTTTGCGCGCAGGTGCTGTGTCAGTGTGTTAAGCAAAAGGAAAGAGGAGAGAAGGAATGAGCCTTTCCCCTCTCCCTCTTCTCATCTTACACTGTAACACTTCCTCCTCTCTTATTTGAGTTTCACACACACACACACACACGCACACACACACACACACATTGGAAACACTGTTTTATCAGGAAAATAAACAAGAAATCTCTCTAATGAATAGGGGTGTGTGTTTGGCATGGTGTCCAATGATGTGCGCACACAAAGTGCCGGCTGACACAGAGAGAGAGAGAGAAAATGGATCTGTTACCTCTCTATTGAGACATGCTTTTGCTTTATATGCGCGCACACAAGTGTGTTATAATAAACAGTACACGCATGCTGTACACACATGCATACAAACACAAAATAAAAGACGTTTTATGTGCATAAATGTGGTTACAGTTTTATAGTAAACAGTACACGTGTGCAAGGATGTTGATTATACCAGAGAGAGACGAGCAGGGGAGACGATTACCCACAATTCCTCAGCAAAAGAGAGAGAGAAAACGTTGGCTCTGTGGTGATCACATGACGCTCGGGTCTAGACAAGAAGTGCATGTGTGGCAAGATAAGTGAAGTTATACCTACCTGTTCTCCGGTTGGCCGCCTGTCAATGAACTGTCCTATCACAGGTGAATGTAAGGCTATTTAAGTCAGTTGGTAAGGTGGCTGAGGTTATGGGTCACGCTCCCCCTTGCTTCCGGCGTTGCGTAATATCCAGTGCTGGTACTTGACTGAGGTTGCCCTTTTTGCACAGGTAAGAATGTCAGTCATGGTGCATTATTTTAGTTGGGATTGGTATATTATAGCGGTGTTTCGTCTGTGGCATTTACACTTTCTAGTAAGCCGAATTAAGTCAGCGGATACGGGCATTCATCTGGTGGTGTGGACGGTTTGTTCCTCCCAATAAACTTGCTGAACTGACTGAGCTCTCAGCTTCCCGGAGTGTGGCTTATCTGCCATTCTGGCGAGATCTGATACAGAATTGTATGGTATGTATTGATACTGTTCGCGTTTATGCAGTTTGCTCTGCCGATAATGGGTTTTAATCGCAACTTTTATGTATAGACTGGTGGCGGCGCGACGTTGATTTGTTTCCCGTGGAGGTGCTACACGAAGAGCACTTTTGGAGGGCGCTGCTGTTTTGCCACGGCTGTTCGTTTGTTTGTTTATATTTTACCTTCAGCTGTGTACCGCTGCGTTGCCGTGCTGCTTTGTGGCAGCGGCGATTTTGTCATTTTTTAAATTTTTGTTTAAGTTTTTTTTTCTTTGCTTATTTAAAGTTTTTGGGTTTTGTGTTATGATTCTTTTTCGCTGATGCTCTGTTTGCTTTAAGGCTATGCCTTGAAGTTTATTTGTTCTGTGGTTTACAGCCTTTGGGTTATAAATCCCTGTGTGTGTGTGTGTGTGTGTATGGTTGTGCTGGTGTGTGTGCGCGCGCATCTTTTCCCTCCCTCTGGTTTTGTGAATGAATGCAAGTGAGTATTGTGTTTGTTTGTGTGTGTGTGTGTGTGTGTGTGTGTGTGTGTGGAGAAAGAGAGCACATGTTGAAGAGAACGTGAGAGGGAAAGATCGTATTGGCTTGAGTTTAAGCTAACTGTAGTGTGTACAGGTGTGAGTTGGCTCTCTGACCATAAGATTTTCTTGTTTATGTATTTTGTTTTCTTTGGGGGTTATTGTATTGTTTTCTTGTTGTGTTTATGGGCCAGTCATAAGGGTGGGTAACTTTTAACACTAGTAGCTGTGATTGTATTTTGTTAAGATTGTGATTCAATTGTTTTTTTTTGTACAGGAGCCGGTGCTTGTACAGGCAGCTGTGGGGTTTCGTTTTTTTGAGTGGGTGGAATACGAGCATGTGTGTGTGTGAGAGTCACTAGTGTGATTGTAGTCTGCTGTGCTGTGTAGGCCGATTGCGCCCATAGGCCCTGCTGCCTAGCTACGGTTCCTGTGCTTGAAGCTCTGTATGTGCAGGTTGCTCACCAGTTTATCCGATGGGAACTCCTGGTCCTAATTGTTTACAGGTTTTCTTTTATTAGGTTTTGTCTAATTAAATTATTATCTACTGTAATAAACTTGATTATTTTTGGATATCCTTGTCTCTTGCCTTATCTGGTGAACTTATCTGTGTTGCCTTAGATGAGATTTTCTTAATCAGGGTTCCTGGCCTTTATCCAGGGTGACGTAATCGGATGTTCTGTTTATTCTAAGTTTGTCAATTCCTTAGCGCTCCGCCACACACGCGTGATACATGATACTCAACTGCTCATCTTGCGGAACACTCGCAAACCACGTTACTTGCAATCCGAGGTTCCACTGTATTAGTACTTTTGGCAGTGTGGGCAGGTGCCTAGTCCTGCTGGAAAATGAAATCAGCATCTTCATAAGGCTGCTCAGCAGAGGGAGGCATGAAACTTCCTGGCAGGTGACAGCGCTGACCTTGCATCAGATTCACACAGTGGACCAACAGCAGCAGATGACATGGCTCCCTAAACCACCACTGACTGTGTAATCCTTAAACTGGACCTCAAGTAACTTCCTCCAGACTCTGGGACCCTGATTTTCAAATGAAATATTTTTTTTTCCTTTTATATGAAAGGAGGACTTTAAGAGGTAAGACACCTCTGAACTTGTCTCTGGTCAAGAGTGGTTTGGCACAAGGAATTGTTGTAGCCCATGTCCTGAACACGTCACGTGGTGGCTCCTGAATCACTGACCGTTATCCCTGTTGCTTGTGAACATTTTTTTTCATTCAACTTTCCATTAATATGCTTGGATACAGCGCTCTGAACAGCCAGCCTACTGAACCAGACTGAGAGACCATTTAAAGACTCAGGAAACCTTTGCAGGTGTTTTGACACCATGAGTCTCCAATATGAAACTTTTTCACAATATTATAATTTTCTGAGATAGTGAATTTTGAGTTTTCATTATCTCTAAGCAATAATCATCAAGATTAAAAGAAATAAACACTTGTAATGTATCAGTGTGTAATGACTCTAACTAATATTTAAGTTTCACTTTTTGAATTTAATTACTGAAATAGAAAAACATTTTGATATTCTAATTTATTGAGATGTACCTGTATTATCTTTCTGTGAGTGTGTTTAAAGAAAAAAAAAAACGCTCAGTTCAGGGAAACCTGTCATGTGATTTAAAGGTATAATGTTTGGAATATATAGGGTTAAACACACTTACTGTATCATTAAATACACACACACACACACACACACCACTATATTAACTTCTTCCACATCCTCTAACTGACAAAGAGGAGTGAATAAGACTGAGGAGCGAATTGTTTTGATTCTTCTCCACAATTTTTTGTCCACTCTACTCATCTGATTTTTTCACCCTTGTTCTTCTTCTTTACATGTTTTTATCTGTGCTTTTGCAGCATGTGTACAGGACGCTGTTCTCGTTTAATTGCCATGGCGCTGTACCCACTGGCCGTCATCTCCATCACGTGCAACATCATGCTGTTTTTCCCTGAATGGACGGTTACATATGTCCTGGGCACATAACCCAAGAGGTGAAATACATGGGTGGACTGATCGGTGGAGGACTCATGATGAGAGTATACACACACACACACACAATATAGTTTTCATGTATGTTATTTGAGTTCACATTCTTGTTATATTACGTTCATCATAATGAAACCGAAAGACAGAAAGAATTAATTTAGAAAAAGAATGAAGATTTGTGCGACTGAGACATGTGACATGTTTATTGTGTAAATCAAGCCATAACTATTTTCATTAAAAAGTGTAATGTTTGTTTGAGAGTAATGTCAGGAGCAGAATAACACGTCTGCATGCGGCCCTGGTGTTTATACTGACCTGGTGTTTATCTTTTACTTGTGCATCTATTATTATATCAATCTATTGTTGCTCTTAAAGATTAGGAGTATGACACTCATGGACATGTGAGACTGTAGACTAGTGTTCATGTGTAAGAGCAGAATTTCAGGCATGATCATCGGTGAAATTAAATTTAAATGTTCCAACAACAACCTTCCCTAAATTTTAAAATTATTGCCCAAAGATAACATTTTGTTTTCATGGTATTAAAGAATGGACACTATCTTAGGCACAGACATCCGAGAAATAACATAGCTACTTTCCACATCCAGAGGAAGGTGCTGTAGGCCCATAGTGCAGGGCAGAATGAGGCGGAGCAGGGCGAGAAGTAACCTGAATCAATAGAGCAGTTGAATCATAATAACAGATGAGGAATGTAGCATATCGTGTGTGTGTTGTTCATTTTGAACAACAATGTCGATACAGTGCATCTCAATAAATTAGAATATAGTGAAAGTTATTTTTTTCCTTTACCTCTGATGTATTCTAGATTTGTTACATATAAAGTGAAATATTTCAAGCCTTTTTGGTTTCATTTTAAAGATTACAGCTTACAGCTCATGAAAATAAAAAATCCAGTACCTAAAAATATTATTGTCACGAACCGGTATGTATTGCAGTTCGGGCATGTGTTATTGCCGTGGGCAGAGAGCAGGCACAAGTGCAGAGGGGTTGTTTTTAAACACAAGTCTTTAATTAACAAAAAGGAACGAACAAAACATACTTGGACTCGGAACAGACGCATACAAGCACAGTCTATTTTCGCAGTCCACATGATTACAAGCATTTCGGACCATTGTGAGCATTTCAGACGGGTTGGGACTGACACGAGGGACTGGAAGACTAGAGACTGCACGGGGACAGGAAAACTAAGGACTACACGAGAACACTCCTACACACTAGAGGCCAGGAGCCCATCCTAGGGACTAGGGGAGCACACAGGAAGCGTGGGGAGCACACAGGAAATTAGGGGAGACCCACAGGAACCGAGGGGAGCACACAGGAAGCGAGGGGAGCATGTATGACACTAGGGGAGCACTCAGGAAGCGAGCTGGTATTAAACTAGGGGAGCACACAGTAAACTAAGGGAACAAAACAAGAAGCTAGGGGAGCACACAAAAAGCTACATTTCACAGTACACATACACATCCACAAAATAAACCGAAAAACGCACTTACACAATACTCAAATCATTGAACAAACAGAGCCCAAGTAAAGTAACAGAAGTAAAATAAAACATAACCAAAATCAAAACAGAATCAAACCAAAAACCATGGCCACTGACAGGATTAATGCTCGACCCAGTTTCCCAGAACATCCAGCYWTTTATAACAATACTARTGAGCCACCTCAGTTCAGGTGAGCTCCAGCATCACCTGACCGAGGTGGCTTCTGGGAAACTGAGTCGACTAACAAAAAAACTACAAAACAAACATGTGCACACAGTAACCTCTGGTGGTAGTCCCTTACAATTATCTCATAATATTTCCCAAGATCAATTACAGAAAGGATTGCATTAAAGAAAATACTACTTTTAAGAAGTTGGACAATTTTGTATTATTTTAACACAATGGATTTTTATTCTATCGTGTGGATTGGCACATTTGACATTATATGGACCCTACTGTATATTCAGTGAAAATATAGTTGAACTGCATAGGATGAATAAGTGACCTGTGAACTTTTTGAAGAAAAAATGTGGAGTGTTGAAGGACGATTTCATAGTTTTACATGCATTCCACTTGTTTGTATGTCTCTTATTCTCTCTCTCTCTCTTTTTCTCTCGCGCTCTTTCTCAAGTTATAGCTCCAGCGATGTTTATTCATATCACTGGGAAACATTAACGCTGCGCTAACCGCTGTGGGGTGAGTGCCAAATCAAGACTCAGTCACTACTCCACTACAGAATATAAACCCATAATTAGTGTAAGTATTATATAGAGCAAAAATAAACAACCCACTCACTGCGTATTGTGCATTAGACTGCATGTATAATTTTTAAGCCTTAAGGCACTAGAGATCGTGCTATAGAGGCCCTTAACATGGCACCTTCGCTGGCATTTACACTGAACCTACCAATCCACCAATTCTGCCTCAGACGTAGCATGCATACTGTTGCTTTCACAAACAATAACTGCGTGTTGAGGTACTTTTGCTCGCTGTACACATTTACATCACAGTGCTCTGCTCAGAGTTTGTGGAGCTCCCGAACCTGCTGTTTCATAACAATAAACACAGACAGCTGGAGAGATCATAGCTCTAAACTTCCCATACTACAGTTCCGACAGGGCTCACTACTGAGTATCTCATTTGAGAGAGGAATGTGTTACTATGGAGATATCAGTACACACACACACGCGCGCACACACACACACACACACAGACTTCACACACTTGTTTCCAGATAAAGTCTTTACTACGCTGTGCGTCGATAAGTGTTTCATCATTATTAGGATATACAAATCCTACACACACACTACACGTCCTACACACACGCGCACACACCACGTCCTATACACACACGCGCACACGCGCACACACGCACACACACATTCTACAAACATTCTACACACACTAATCACACACAACACATCATACAGATTCAGACAACACATCCTATACACACACACACACTTCACACACTTGTTTCCAGATAAAGTCTTTACTACGCTTTGCGTCTAAGTGTTTCATCATTATTAGGATATACAAATCCTACACACACAAACACACACACGCACACTACACGTCCTACGCGCGCGCGCGCACACACACACGCGCGCTACCCATCCTATACACACACAGACACACTGCATTACACTTGCTATGCACACACACACACACACACACACTATACAAACACTATACATCCTGCACACACGCAGGCACACACACACTACCCAACCTATACACACGCACGACACATCCAAAACACTCACACACACACACTACATGTCCTACACACACACACATGACCTTTTAGAGCAGGGGTCTCAAACTCAGTTCCTGGAGGGCYRCAGCCYYACAGAGTTTTGTTCCAACCCTGCTCCAACATACATACCATGTAGTTTTCAAATAAGCCTTAATGACTTGTTTAGTTGGATCAGGTGTTTTTAATTATGGTTGGAACAAAACTCTGTAGGGCTGCGGCCCTCCAGGAATTGAGTTTGAGACCCCTGTTTTAGAGGTTTTAAAATGCACAAAAATCACATCGGCAGTTTGTATGTTGTGCCTGTGGAGCAGTTGTTTGGGCCTTGCAGCAACAATGACTGGCCAAAGCACCATCGTCTCCCAGGTGCTCCAGGAAGACACGTCCAGTCGTGACGATGCCTTAAATTTATGCCAAAAAGTGGCTCATGACTTTCTGAATGCCATCAGTGATATCAGCGTCCAGGGCTTTAAGCGGTCTCACTGTGCTCAAACAGCACACTGCAAGTTGTGCAATGCGCCCAGGTTGCGATGGCGAAGGTGCTTGAATCTGCTCATTGTTGCTTGCACGTATATTTAAACCTTCTTTTCTGTGTGTGCGGGTGTGTAGATGTTCGTGTCCATCATGTTTGCAGCTATAGGAGTATTGGGCGCCCTCTACAGTTTTGGAGTGGCTACGTTAGGGCTGATTAATGCCCTGGAGTGCAAAGGGTATTTCACGGACAAGACTCTCTTTGAAAACGGGTATACGCGCACACGCGCACACACACACATACATACATACACGCACACACACACACACACACACACACGCACACACACACACAACCAAAGGGAAGAGTCACAGTGAACTGGTGTGAACACCTTCTTGACTTTTTGAATAGCCACACAGAATTAGATCTGTCTTGGGTACCAGGACCACCAGGCTCCTCTAGTCGCTGTGATTACTCCTTGTCAAGTTCATCCTGAATCACCGTTCTGTGACTGCATCTGACTCTGAGAGGAGTCTCAATGTGGTGTTCGTTTAATTTTCGTCTGGTCTGGCAGAGGTGAGAACACAACAGAGAATTCCTCCTGGAGTTCCTGTGCATTCTGGGATGTGGGAGCAAGTTTCTACAGGGACAAAAACTACTGTAACTGTTCTTATTAATATGTATAACCTTGTACACTCAAATTACTCTCTCTCCCTCTCTCTCAGGTTAAGTCATCTTAATTTGTGGCGAGTAACCAGCCAAGTAAAGCATAAACTCATGCAGATGCTGGACAAAAGCTTAAGATGAAACATACTGATTAGAATATGGGAAAAATCTCAGATAAGAGATACTTTAAACTCTTAGAGTCTGTGTGAAAATCCCTGAAGATTTATGAAATACACAAAATAGCAAAATAGGGCCAGCCACCATGCCACGCTCATCTTTACTAAGATCACTGAGGTTTCTGCTTATTTTGATCTATCATGTGAACGTTATTGTCAGGGATAACCCTTAGAGGGCGCCAAAGTGCCCTAAGACTTTTTGTGTAGTTCTTTTTAGTTTCAGTTTAATACTTCATTTCCTAGTTCGCAACTCGGTCAGGTCACGTGGGCGCGCACCTGATCCGAGTTGATCATTAATCTAATTATAAAAGGTGTGTTTGAGTTCTAGTTTTTGTCTTGCATTTGTTACATTAAGTTGAAAGTAAATGTCTCGTGTCGTTATTCGTGGTTTGGTTTCAGTTTACTTATAAAGTCTCTTTGTTTATTTAATTTCCCTGTTTTTGTGTTTATGTTTAATATAAATAAATCGTTTTCCTTCACCAACTGGAATCCCTGCATTTATGCCTCGCACACCCCAGAAACGTGATAGTTATCTGAAGCTCTTGACCTGTATGATTAGCTGATTGGATGTTTTGCATGGATTAGCAGGTTGCCAATGAGTGTACACACAGTTTATGAATAGTTTGGATTGATCTGTTTGTGTTGTTTGTGTTTCAGCCTTTGTGAGTGTGCAGCTCACACACTGAGGACTGACGACTTAGACAGCGTGATTGGAATCAGCCATTAATGATCGGACCTGACTGTTAAATATTCATGTGTTCATTAATCCAAGTTAAATCTTACAGAAAGTCTAATAAAGACATTATATATGACATTATACAGCATCAGCAATAATCTGCACTAATCTCTAATCACTTTTTACATTTTTATTCTTGATGGTTAAACATGTAATCTTTTAATGGTTGATAAGGATGATAATTAAACCTGTTTATATTCTCATCTTCTTATGGTTCAGTTTTAGACTCTGCTGCACGTATTATTATTATATTTATATATACTCTTAATAGCCATTTTAACCTGTTTCAAATTGTGTGTACAGTATATTAACATTCAAGTGTATGTAAGAAAGCATAATATCACTTATCATAAGGTTTTTACAAAGATCTCACACAGTTATGCAATAATAAATGGCTTCACCTGACCACCACCTCTAAATAAAACAAACATTCTGTGCATTATTATTATCTGTTATACTTATTTTTCAAAAATTGCAAATATTTCAAGGAAGGGTAAGGAGAACACATCCTTCTGTAATAACAAGACAAGAATAGTTTATTGCGTGTCAAAATTCCAAACCTGACATCCGAGACATCCATATTGCGCACACACACATTCTAATCAAACATTCGTCATTTTATTTCCCCTGTGTGTGTGTGTGTGTGTGTGTGTGTTACCCGATGGTGAATTTGTGCAGCATACAGTCCACTGTGTGAGTCGAGACTGTGAGCAGCTGCAGAACCACTTGGTGATTTAAATTGGGATATGACTAAACCACTCTATAAAATCATTCAACAATTTGATGCACTAAACTTGCATCAAATCATCTGCTCCCCCACTAGGTATGACAACAATCTATAGACTAGGCTACTTTGATAGATATCAGTATAGCAAACTCTCCTTATAAGTATCACTCTGAGGTATTCAGTGATCACTGTTTTATTGCATGTGTTATAAATGGCTGTTCCATCAAGAAACCAACTTATGTTAAATCAATAAGCTTTTGTACATGATATGGCAGATGCTAACTGGTCTGGAACTGTATTGTAGATGAGGCTTGGTATTTATTTTACAAGCTTTTTAGGGCTACTGTCCATAAACATGCCCAGATAAAAAGATCCAGAGTAAAGGATCGACATAATCCTTGGTTTACCCCGGAGCTCACTGCGTTTTTACAACAAAAAAATACTCTCTGGCGCAAGACCCGGCACTCTAGATCCCCAGCAGATATTTTGGTTTTCAAGCAATTTAGAAATAAATCCTTACAAGCCGTTCTCAAGGCTAAAACAGACTATTTTAAGAAGCAGTTTTCTCTTAGTAGTTCTGATCCTAAAAAATTCTGGAACACGATAAAGGAGATGGAAAACAAAGCATCTTGTAAGCTACCTCCTTTACTCTATTAGAGAACACTGTAGTATTGGACAAGAAGCATATGTTGGAGCTTTTCAATAAGCATTTTATAACTTCTGGTCTAACCCCTGAATCATAAAACTAAATTTCTTCACCTATAAATCCTATTAATTGTTCTACTGCATCCCCCTCATTTCTTCCTCATCCTACACTACCTCCGTCCTCCTCCCATAGTTTCACCCTGCGGGTTTTTTCAGAGGAGGAGGTTCTGGATGAATTGATTAGGCTAGATCCCAATAAATCTGCAGGGTCCGATGAGGTGGATCCTGTCTTTTTTTAAATTGCTGCCTCCATTATTGCTGCTCCGATCACAAATATATTAAATTTATCTTTACACACAGGGCAAATTCCTTGTGCCTGGAAGTCAGTGTTAGTGTTCCCTCTTTTTAAAGGTGATGACCGGTCAGATCCCAATTGTTACATGCCTATTTCTGTTTTGCCATGTATCTCTAAGGTTTTGGAAAAACTTGTAAATGGTCAATTTACTGAATACTTGGAGGCATGTAACATCTCATCACCTGCTCAATCAGGATTTAGAACTGGGTTTGGGTGTATAACAGCAATTCTTAAAGTCTTAAATGATATCTATTCTGCTCTGGACTCTAAATTGTACTGTGCCGGTATTTTTATTGGCTTGGCTAAGGCTTATTGATAGGCTTTATGATATTGGCATTTCAGACAAATCTGTGTCTTGGTTTTCTAATTATCTTAGTGATAGAGTGCAGTTTGTGAAATCTGAACAGCTCCTTTCCCAGCCTCTCCCAGTCACCAATGGCATCCCACAGTGATCTTTATGCCGATGATACAATTCTTTACTCTACAGTAGGGGTGCTCCAATTGATCGGTCGCCGATCATAATCGGCCGATAATAGCTTTGGGAAGTTTGATCAGCAGTCTCTGTAATGGCCGATATATAGAAGCCAATCAGATGACGCAAAACTCGCGGGACATTTTTTTTTTTTTTTGCTAAAATGGCTAC
>QMIH01001616.1:94757-122153 GCA_003987875.1 Clarias batrachus | reverse complement strand
GATATAAGGCATTTGGTGAATTTAATATAGCAACTTTCTTTGTGACTGTTTAAAAAAGTATACTGATGATATATGTTCCTCTGTTTGTTTTTAGTTCTGATGTGTGTGACAATGAAGAGCAAGACTGAAAGTGTATTTACTGGAACAGTAGGGGGCAGTGTGGATATCTCCTGTAAATACCCTGATGAATATAAATATACACCCATGTACCTCTGTCGTAATCTCTGCACATCGTCTGATGTCTTAATTAAAATTGAGAAGGCTGATACTGTTACCTCTAAGGGAAGATACAGTGCACTAAACACCATCTCTGTGCGTGGTTTCTCCGTCACCATCAGACACCTCACATTAAAGGACTCTGGAGTTTATTACTGTGGATTGGATAAATGGGGATCTGACAAGCTGATTAAAGTAAAGCTTATTGTCAGTAAAGGTATAGAAGACTTTAATTTCCAACTTCTCAATACAACAGATGTTTAAATGTCTCAGTATTATTATTTTAATCACTATAAATATATATCTCACATACTAGTAGTTGTTTCTGTCAATGTAATWTGAATATTTAAAAAATTATCAGATATGTGGTAAGCAGAAGAAGAATAAGTACGGCATTTTGTATTAACACTGATTACTAATTTTGCATGATTCTACTTTTAGCTTTAAGTTGAAAGTTAGCACATGAATTACTGACTTTTTCATAATTAAACTGCAGCTCTATATGCTTATGAATAATGTTTATTATTACCCATAACAGTTCCTACTGTGACTACACGTTCTCCAGTGTCCAGGCAGATTAAAAGTTCTGCCGTTACAGAACTACCCCTTGCCACCACAGTGATAACAGCTACTGCAGGTATAGAACGTATATAATAATAAATGCTCATTCAGTATGATCCTATTAGATGACTCCTTGCCAACAGGGGCTTCCCATTTTCCCAAATGTGATCATGAATTGGTACAATTTTGAGATCATAGAAAATCCTATGGAGGTCATCAGGAGGTTTGTGAGAGTTCACTATGGCGCATCATGATTCAGGAGAAATGGTGAATGTTTTGAAATGACATTGCCAAATCAAGCCTATTGCAACATTGTAAAATTAAAGAAGAATTGTAGCAGCTTGCAGGTGGTTTCCATCTTTTCATAATCTAAAATCCATAGTACAAAAATATGCCAAATTTCTTGTTTAGTGTTGACATGGATAGCCTTGTGATGTCACTACTTGAGCACACGCAAAAACCTCTTGTGTAGAAGGGATAGTAAATACTCAAAAATGTCTAAATCCAACCTTGCTAGATGCTAAATCAATGGAGAGAGAGAAAGAGAGAGAGGGGGAAATGGGCACTAGAAAGTATCCCTGTGTACGAGAGACCACAAGGTTCTGATGTGCGCTGGAAAGTCACTGCTATGCATCAGATGCTTTCTCTTGCCCACCAGACAATTGTATTTTAAAATTTTTAAATATCCAAACCTGTAAAATAAACTACTAAACAGAATGTTCTACTGTCCTGTTGAGGTATTTTGTAACAGTGGGTAAGTCAATTGTGTTAGTGCTTAGACAGATGTTGACAACAAGAGTTCAACAAGAGTTTGGCAAGGTTCACAGCATAGTCAGATGATTATTATGTATGTTAGTTAATTTGCAGGTGATTAGAGCATAGTCACAGAGTCAAATGACATAGAATTTCAGTACAGGACAATTCTGCAAATGGTTCTATAATGTGGGAAAGGCGCTAGGTTTTTGTTAATGAATTGTCAGCATTATGTATTGAACACTTGTTTTTAAAGAAAAAATTAAATGTGCACAAATGTCTTGTAAAAACCTGATTTAGATTGTTTTTATTTCAGATAATTCATCATCATATGAACAAACATGGTCTCTAACTCAAACTCAACATTCTTTAGACCCACATGGTACATGTTCATTTTTTAAGTTACGTTCTTCAATATTCAATATTCAGTTCTTTTTTACTACTTGCCTGCTTTAAAACAAAAAGAATGTTACTCAGATTATCTTGATCCTTCATTTCATCATTTTGTTTAAACAGGACAGGAGCTTGTTATTTGTGGAGGGGTGCTGGGCCTAATGCTGTGCTGTATTCTTGCAGCTCTTGTGATTCTTTACAGGAAACCATCATCAAACATCACATGTAAGTTATAAACGTATGCTTAGAAAACCATTTTTAAATGTGTAATATAAAAATACTTTTTTCAGTGCTACCATATTCTTACCATGGATTTCTAAATTTCCTTTCTTATTTAGCCTTGAAACCAGCTGTTCCTGAATGCCAAGTTTCACACCCACCACCTGATCAGGTACAGTATGTTAGACTTTTTGTTATAGATTTCTTTGTAATCAAATATTATTAAGGAACTGTGCAATCCAATAAAAAAATGAATAAACAAAACAATAGTCAAGTACAAGTCACAATGAATGTGTAAAGTGTATCAGAATAAAGTAAACGTGCATCCAACATAAAGAGAAAAAGAGAGAAAAAAACACAAGCAAATTAACATTATACATACATAAATATGTATATCAAAATTTGGGCCGTGTCAAACTCCATCAAATCCATAAACTTGCCTATGTTTTAACAAAATAAAAAACAAAAAAACAAAGGGTGGCAGGATTTCCTTGTGGTTAGTCCTGTCATCTCATACCTCCAGGGTGCATGCTTAGGCCCTGTGATAGTGTACACCTTCTAATGCCCTGAGTCCACTGGGATAGCACCCTCCTCATTTGGTTATTTGTTTTTTTAATTTATTTGTTGAAATAATAATAAATAAATAAATAAATAAATAAATAAATACATGAATAAATAAATGCATTTGATTTTCCAGTTTTCAACTGTCTAGTTTCTGTGACTCTGTGCCCAATGCAACTTCTGATTACTTTTCTTGACTGACAGAAGTGAAACTCAGTGTGGTCTGAGAACAACAACAAAAAAAATTACCATGGCCTTTTTACCACCTACTAGCACCTTAAACATGGTGCATGTGCAAATGCTCTTATTTTCACTAAACATAATTATGATGTCCACTTCACCAACTTCATGCGACCAATTATATGATGTGATCTCACATCACAGTCATTCATTTTTGCCAACTGCGTTGCTTCCATAAAATGGACAGTTCAGGACAATATTTCCAGCATTAAATAATGGGTTGGGCAGTCCTTAACCCAATTCCAGAAAGTTGAATGTTTTCTTGATTCCCTTGATGAAGGCCAATTATTTGGCCTTTCTGAAATGGTGGCTTCTTTTGGCAAGACAGTATTTGTACATGCACTAAAATAGTGACATCAGTGCAAATGTCCAACATTATTTTATTTATTTATATATACCCTGTCTGTACTTAAACTAACTGAATGCCATTTCTTTTGCACTCTTTCTATCAAGGAGGACATTTGCCATGTGTATGATGAGATGTCACCTGTGTATAGTTTAGTTGGTCGAGCTACAGGAGATGGTCCTTCAGCCACCTATTGCACCATTCAGCTTCCTGCTCCAGCAGATACATGTACTGAGTACAAGCCATATTCTCTTGTAGCTCCTCACTAAAACCAGTTACAGCACCTTATATATGTGAGGTGACAATACCAAAAGGTAACACCTTTCAAAACACTTCCTTAGCAAGTGTACTGTCTTAGTTACAGTACTATACATGTCTAGATTCCTCACATATTTAAACAAATTAACAAAACTATATCTGAGTTAATTATTCATTCTGGGGAACCTGGCCTTTCTAAAACATTCTGTTTCATCTATTATGAATGCATACTGCAAATCTTATTTTATCATCTTAATTTGCAGCTCTTATGCAAACATGTGTACAGTATATAGTGATCATGCAGAGTAAAGGCACACTTAGCTTAACTAAGAAGCTGTATTTACTGACCGCCCACTAGTATGAATGTTTCCTGTCTGAGTACATGTTCCATGTGCACACCTACAGGAAGTGACTGAAGTGAGAGACGTTCCACAATGCAATGCTTAATTCAACATACTGAAAGACCCGGGGTGGTATGTAGGTGTCTAATACATACAGTAAAAGGTTTCATAAATCACAACAATCTACAAAGTACAAAGTACATTTCTCTTTGTGTCTGATGTGGATTTAACACAAAGTAATAATCGTTTACTTAGAACTGGAGTATAACTGTCAAGTCCAGTATACATAATTCTCTTGTATCCCTGGCTTTATTATTTATATGTGAGGTGTTATTATTGAGATGTTCCCAAACCATACAGTTTAAGCAATATTTAGCAAAATAGGTAAAAATGTCAGCTATGAACATCAGACAACTGTGAATATAATTCCTCTTTATTAATAATTGCAAAAAATATATCTTAAAATGTATTGTTCTATTTTTCCAAATTTTTTCTTCAATGTTTACAATAAATGTCTTATATTGCAAAAATACAAAACTATTAAATATATAACCTTACATTTTTGTTGTGTTATTGTGGTGTGCTTGCCATTGTGTTCTTGTGGTATGATTGCAGTATGATGTTACAGTAATTGATAACAGTAAGTTAACAGGGGCACAAAGTCCTTCTTATTTTGCTCCCATACAGCTACATTCATGAGAATTGAAAAATTGTCATAAAACTCTCAATGTGATTTTGACCAGCTATATACAGAACATCACTATATATCTCATACTGTAGGATTATGCATTTAATGGCTCAAACATTATCATCTGGTCGTGTGTCAAGTGCTTCAGTTAACAGTCACATCAAATCGTTATTTTGACAATGCCAACTGACCATTTTGAGCCATGTAATTCAAGAAAAAATATCAAAAGCTGCAGCCAATAAAAATAATCAGAAGCTTTTTCCAGGGTCAAACAAAGAAATCAAGAAGAAATTTGCTGGAATTGGGTTGTGACAGGTCCAGTGCATTATAAATACCTGCAAGGATGGTGCTGAATCATCTCATGAAAGATATATGGTTGGAAAGAATTTAGAATGTTTATTGGAGATCACTTAAACGCTTGGTAAAAGATGTATTATTTAGCCAGGTTATTCCATCAACTGATTTTTTCCCCCTTATGATATGGGCTCATTCCAGAAAAAATTCATAAGGCTCAAAATATTAAAGAGTGATTCTGGGTGCATGGCGATTAATCTTCACACATAAATTGCCCTGGCCTTAACCACATTAAAAACTTTGAAAGTGCTGTAGAAGACTGTACAAAGTGCTTTGGAATCAACTATAAAAATAAATTTTATGTTGTAATGCAAGATTTCTGCCAAAATTACATTTTGTGACATTCGACAAAATATTTGTTTGTGTAACATTTTTCAGTACACTTCTCAGACAGCTGTCTCACACAGCTGTCTCATATTATAAACTGGAAGATTTAAGCTGTGGTGGTGGCGGTGAGAGCGATAGTTTTGGGTTGTTGTGAGTGGAAAATGAAATTAATATAATGGTTCCTTTTTTTCATCTCAGCACAGGTGCCACATAGCTTGCGGCTAGCCTGTAAGTATAGGACTATTATTAGACATGAAACTGTATAGGATCTGCCAAATAAATTAAATAAATACATAATAAATTAGATATTTAATATATAATGTTCCCACAAAGTTGGGATCATGAAATAATTCAAAATGTCTTGATATGCTCAAGCATTAAGCATTCTTTTCACTGGAACCTAGTGGTCTAGCCCAGCTCCTGAAAAACAACCTTACAACATAATCCCCCCTCCACCAAAGGTACACCTGGCACAATGCAATCAGACAAGTTCTGTTCTTCTGGCAACTGCCAAACCCAGACTCATCCATCGGATTGCCAGACAGAGAAGAGGGATTTATCACTTCAGAGAACATGTATCCACTGCTCTGGAGTCCAGCATGCTTTACACCACTGTATCTGATGATTTGTATTGCATTTGGTGATGTAAGGCTTGCATGCAACTTCTCAGCCATGGAAACCTTTCATGAAGCTCTCCACGCATTGTTCTTGAGCTAAACCGAAGGTCTAGGTCGAGTTTAGAGGTCTCGGGCTATTGACTCTTCAGAAAGTTGATGACCTCTGTGCACTATGCGTCTCCGCATCTGCTGACACCACTCTGTAGTTTTACGTGGCCTACCACTTTGTGTCTGATTTGCTGTTGTTCCCAATTGCTTCCACTTTGTTATAATAAGAGTTGACTGTGGAATATTTAGTAGCGAGGAAATTTCACAACTGGACGGCAGCAGGTGGTGCGCTGGAATTCACTGAGCTCCTGAGAGCGACACATTATTTCACAAATGTTTGTAGAAGCAGTCTGTATGCCTAGGTGCTTGATTTTAACCATGGAATTGGCTGGAACATCTGAATTCAATTATTTGGATGGGTGAGTGAATACTTCTGGCAATATACTGTATATTTCACATAACAACTACTGTGGGTGAAGACCATAAACACATACTTATTAAAGCTCCATCTCTTTCCTGAGTCTCCATTAAGCAATAATCAGCATAAAAAAAACTCTTATTTAATTACATTAATAGTAACAGTAAGATTTTTTTACAGATTTAATTGTTGGACTAAACACTTAGCGGGGCCTGGAGCCTATCCCAGGAGACTTAGGGCACGCGGCAGGCTACACCATGGTCAGGCTTCCAATCCATCACAGGACACACATACTCACACACTACAGACAATTTGGGAAGTTTTGTATTAATACATATTTTGTATTAATATGAGGAATATCCATAGAAAACCTTGTGCAATGATTGCTTAGGCACTGCCTAGAAACATTTAAACATCAGTTTCCAGTATTATTTGAATACTAAATCCTGTTTCTACCATTATGCTTATGTTCAGACAAGGAAAAAAAAAGAATTAATTTCATTTATAATTTTGATAAAACCTTGCTCAAATAACAAAGAAAAATGCGTTCAATAAGAACTTTGATGTATTGATGGTTTCCTGTTTTTCCTTTCTGTAGCAGTGACATCATTGCTTCTTCCTACTGCTTATTGTGAAGAACCAGAAGTGATCTCTCTGACTTTATTTGCTAACCCGACGTCATGCAGTACACTTCAAAGCCAAGACCCAACATTTTAGAAAAGAAAATGTAAAACTATGCAGTACTGTAGAGTAGGTTTGCTGAGTTTGGCAAAAATGGTTTTTGATGTGCAGAAAACAAAAGCTTCTGAGGATGCTATCTTTTTTCAAGATAAAACAATTTAATTTTTTTAGGAATATAAACCTGTTAAATAAATGCATATTTTCAATACAGTTTGACAGATTTTTGACTGTTTCATATGTTTTCATTTAATTAATGTCTGTTAAAATGTAAGGATGTAAACCATTAAAATATTTGCCCCCTCCAAAATAAATAAATAAAGAGAAAGAAAGAAAGAAAGAAAGAAAAATTTAATATACAGGCAATACATACTGTATTGTGATGTTTTCCTTTGGTGTCTTCTGTTCTTGTGCGACAATGAAGAGCATGTATGAAAGAATATTTACTTGCACAGAAGGAGGCAGTGTGGATATCTCCTTTAAATACCTGGATGGATATTAATATACCCCCATGTACTTCTGTCATGACCCATGCATTTCTTCAAGTGTTTTAATTCAATCTGAGAAGCCAGATAAATTTGTCTCTAAGTGGAGATACACTGCAGTAAATACAGCTTCTGCATGCAACTTCTCTGTTACCATCATACACCTTACATTAAAAAACTCTGGACTTTATTACTGTGGAGTGAATAAATATGACAAGCTGAGTAAAGCAAAGCGTGGATGGTAAACCTAAACGCGGAAGCAGCACAAATAGGCAGGATAACCACGTCATTAGTCTAAGAACTCTCTTACGCGAAGAGCAAGGATCTACACAAATAAACCCACATTCTAGCAACACACACTCAATCAAAGAAGCAACCCAAATCGGTGAGTACTCACAGAATAGTCGTCGTAAATCCAAGCCGGAATCCAAGATCGCTCCTCGGGACCGTAACCTTCCCAATTGACCAGGTACTGGAGCCCTCTGCCCCGAGGACGTGAATCAAGGATCCGGCAAACGGTGTAGGCGGGACTACCCTCAATGATACAGGGAGGAGGAGCAGGGTGGGTGAGGGGAACCATGGGTGACGTCGTAAAGGGTTTGAGTTGTGAGGTATGGAATACCAGATGTATCCGGAGCGTCGCAGGCAGCTGGAGCCATGTCCTTTTGGGAACCCATGCAGGCGGACTACGTGCTCTAAAATCAACTCGGCTGTCCTTTTAGCTGACGGGAGTCCGGCAAGGGCCACCAGGTGCACAGCCTTAGAGAACCGATCCACAATGGTCAAGATGGCATTTTTTCCCTCGGAGACCGGCAGGCCCGTCATGAAGTCGATAACAATGTGTGTCCTGGGCCAGCGGGGAACAGGAAGCGGTTGGAGTTCCCAGAGTGTTGGAGTTCCTTGGCCCTGGCACACACTGGGCACGAACTCGTCGATGTCCTTGGCCATAGATGGCCACCAGAAGGCACGCTGCACATATTGTAGGGTGCGCTGCGTGCCTGGTTGCCCCGATAGAGGGGTGGAATGTCACCATTGGATGACTTCAGTCCGGGTTGGGTTTAGTTGTTTGAGGTTCCGGATGGTGATGAGATTCTGGTGGTCGACAGATGCAATCCGAACTGGCTGGGATAACGCTTCAGTCTCCAACCCCAATCTTTTGGCATATGAAGAGTCAATAAAGTTTCCCGCGGCACCAGAGTCGATGAACGCAGAACTTTTGACTCGTTTGTGGCCAAATTGGAGGTGTACCTGATAACCAGGATAACCACGCGATTAGTTTAAGAACTCTCTTACACGAAGAGCAAGGATCTACACAAATAAACCCGCGTTCTAGCAATATACACTCAATCAAAGAAGCAACACGAATCAGTGAGTGCTCACAGAATAGTCGGCGTACTAGGCATGGGCGAACTCAATGACTGAGCAATGTGAAGCGCCATTTTGTTTTCTACTTCCGGGTCCTAGTGCCGGTCGTGTTACGAGTGTGCATGACAGTCATGTGGCTTCCTGAATATAATTAGCTAATTAACTAACTAACATAATTTATATTATTAGTGCAAATATCTATTACAATAATTATTTTTACAACCTGTCTGTACTACAGCTAACTGAATGCCATTTCTCACATTATCACACAATTCTATTTAGGAGGACATTGCCCATGCGTATGATGATATATTAGTTGTGTATAATGTTCTGGTCAAGCTCTAGCTCTTTAGCCACCTACTGTACTGCACTATTCAGTTTCCTGCTCCAGCAGTTCGTATTTTGTTGTAGCTTCTCACCGAAAACAGCTACAGGATCGTTTTTGTGCAAGTTGCATAATACACAAAGGTAAAAATCATTTTGTGCAATTCAAGGCATTCAGTGCTTCTTGTGGGAAACAAGTTTTACTTTTAACTGATTTCTTGTAATTCCTCACATATTTTTGCCCCAAAGTTTTTGTAGTCAACCTTTTTGTTAGATTTTTTTCTTTATATTTGTCAATATTAAAAGATGCAGATCATCAAACAAATTAAAATTTTTCACAAATATTTTCCCCAAGTAAATACAAACTTAGTTTTAAAATGATGATTTCATGTACTAAGGGAGAAAAGCTTTTCAAACCTTCCTGGCAATATGTGAAAAACATAATTGCCCCCTTGCTAAATTACGAATGTTGAAATGTTAGAACCTGTCTGACAGGTGAAAAGCATGTGAAAAGATCTCAAAAAGCAACACATCATGCTGTAATCTAAAGAAATTCAAGGACTGAAAAGAAACAAAGTAACTGACATGTACCAGTCTGGAAAGGGTTACAAAGGCTTTAGGACCCCAGCAAACCATGGTGAGAGCCATTGTCCACAAATGGAGAAAACTTGGAAAAGTGGTGAACCTGCATAGGAGTGGCCGACCTACCAAAATTACTCCAAGAGAACAACAACAACTCATCCAGGTCCTGTGACATCTGGCATAAAAATAACATACTGTTTCATAAAAAGAACATCATACATCAGATATGGTGGTGGTAGAATGATGTCTGAGTCTAATATCTTATGAATGAATTGCCATAATTTATAGAATCATGAATTCTGCTCTCTACCAGAAAATTTTGAGGAAGAATCTTCAGCCATCAGTTTGTGACCTCAAGCTCAAGTACACTTGGACTATGCAACAGGACAACACACCAGCAAGTCCTCCTCTGAATGGCTCAAAAAAGGATTAAAATTTATTTGGGTTATCTTTGAGTAAAATAAACATTAGTAAAATTAAAAAAAAGAAAAACAGGAAGATAAATACTAGCCTTTTTTTTTCACAGCACTGCGTATGTTATGGACAAATTAATACAAGCCCAAGGTTCTTAAACATCAGATGACAAATTGACAATTTTGGCACTTTTGTGTGTTTGTGAGGCTTAATTCATCATCATGTCTTGCACCTCTTCTACAAACAAACACGCATATACTGTAATAGTAAGGGGAAGTGAAAGTACACTTTATCTCAATTCAGAAACTGCATTCTCTGACCAACCACGGGCACTAATGTTTCCTACATGTTCCATGAGTGCATTCACAAAAATTGCTTCATCTTTATAATAAAATATACCTTACTGAAAGACCAGAGGTTTTGTTCAGTATATGGATATTTTACATACTGTAGAGTTACATTTTATTACAACCTAATAAACAAAACCCTCCTAAATTCTAAATTATTTCATGTGTCTGAAATAGGTTCAATACAGGTTACTCATATTTCATGAGACAAGAATGAAGTGGAGTAAAAGGGGGAAATTCTGCTTTTTCTTTTACATAGTCATGGTGTTATTTTTAAGGTGTAAAGTTTTGTTGTTGAGGTGTGACTGTTAAAGCCATTTTCAAAAATAGCTAAAATATCAAACATGATCACAAGTTTATTATTGTAAATGACTTGTTTACATCAAAACATTTGAAGGCTTTGCACAATTGCACAGCAGTGGTGCTACGGCTTGAATGACCTTTCAATCACCAGTTCTTTACACTGGAGCTACCCCTGCCTGTGTATGCTGCAAGACAGACAGAAAATGCTGCATTACAAACCACATTTCTTTGTGCAACATAAGAAGATGAACTAAGAAGAACTTATGTAAAAAATTGTTAATCATTATCCAGAAAAGTGTTTGGTAGTACTTAATTAAAAATAAATAAATAAATAAATAAACAAATAAATAAATGAATAAAAAAATAAAACTGAAATTCAAGTTGAATGAATGTAATAATTAGATCTCACAGAAAGATGGCAGAACATCCCTTTTCTAGCAATGATAGAGAATGTTACTCTTAAGAAAGCTGAAAAGAAGAGGCTGATTTTTTTGGTCCTCGTAGTCTTTATTATTCAATTATTAAAATCCCCAACTGTGCTTTATTATTCCATTTTTATTCTTGGAAGAAACAACTTATTTGACTAATATTATATAATCATACCATATTTAGGGCACATTCGACGGTAAGACAAAAAACCCTCAATCAACATCTTTTAAAATTTTCATACAAGCTTGTTCCAACAACAAAGAATAAAATGATGTGTGATTAAATCACTGCTACTTACTTGTGCTTATATGAGAAAGTGTTTACATAGAACATCTCTGCTGTCTTCATCTTCGAGGTTTTAACTTTTAGCTGTACAGTTAGCTCTTTATCTAGCCTGGCACTAGACCTGCCACAGAAGTATGAGTGCTCCTTTCTGCCCAGGGGCAGCTTTCACAGTTATGTACAGCACAGCTATTGCCATCTAGAGTCAAAATACATAAGTGCAATGATGCACTTAATTTGTTTGAGGGACACCAATTATCCCAAAGAGAAGAATTAGTTTAATTATTGATATTTTAGGAAAAAAATCTACCGTTTTGCCTGACGTCCTACTTTTTAAGCTATTGCTGTGTAATTTTAGAAGATGAGATGCAGACTGAGATTTTGGTGGTAACAGATGCATTTAATGTGTTTTCTAAAAAGCAGTTTAATTCCATGTTTATGTAAGGTTGACTTTCATATTTGAACCATAATACACCATATCATGCTCAAGACCGTGCTCTGATCCGTGCCCGCATATGGAGTGTTCATATTTTGCACATTTCAAACTTTAAGGTTGAGGGTACTTGGCCCATGATGTGAAAACACCCTTGATCCTTTTGTTGTAAAATTGTACATGAGTATTTCATTCAAAACATGTGCAATTTTAAATAATATTTCTTAATACTATTTTATATGAAAATGCATCATCCCTAACTCAAACTAAACCTTCCTTGTTCTTAGTGACAGCTCTGTTATGTCACTATGTCTTATATTCCATATTGTAATCACTTGGATTTAAATGCTATTTATAATTACCTGCTTAGTAGGACTGGAAATCACCAGGGACACACATACACATGTATGTAAATGTCTGCTTGAGCTAGCTTAAATTGAAGGTTTAAAAGGTTAAAAGCACCTTGTTGCCACTCAGGCTTCTACCCAGTACTTTCGATATGATGTTGAGTCTTATTTTCTCATGCAAAGTAACACCTCTTGTGCAAATGTGCATACTGTGCATTTGCAAACTGCCAAGATCCCGTCATCACTAAGTACAAACCAATACTATATTTTCTTAAGTTTTTGACTTAATGTTTCATGATTGCATATGCAGAAAGTGGTTGAAATTGCCACATTCTCTGATTTTATTATTTACTGTATTTTTGTTGCATATTACAGTATAATTTACATTTGACAGAAAAAAGGCAATATATACTTTAGAGTGGATCAAATTGTCGACATTTGTTTCTCAACTGCCAGGAGTAAGGCCTAGGTTGAGTTACCACCCTATCACCCGTACATAATTTTTCACCTTTGCAGCACTTTTACCATAATGGACTATCCTTTTCACATATTTTGATTTGGCAATTTTATTTATTACAGATTGGTATTAATCCTTTTATCTTGATTAGAGTCCCAGCTAAAGTAAAGCAGGTCCATATGTAGCTCCTCATGCTACCAACACCATTTGTTTTAAGTACAGTCTATATGATTTTCTTTGGTAGATAAGCTGACTGAATTCAAAATATATCCTATACAATGTAGATCAAGAATTTCTCAATGCAACTTTCAGTAAAAAGAGCAGAAATTTCAAAATGCATGCTGATTTGGCGTCATTTATCTTTAATGGGTAGCTTGTGAATTTCTTAGTTGGGTAATTAATTTGGAGCCTACTACAGCTATGCAGATATCATTTTGCTGTAAGTCACTCAATTCAGACAAATACTGTACATAGTCTTGAACGGAAAGTGCTGATAAAACAGTGCAGCCAACAGATGCTTTAATATGACAAGAGTGCGGATCATTTTTGACTCACCCATGTATCCTACCGAAACATTTAATAATCTTAATCAGAATCACTACACTGCTTGGTCCCGTCTTGGAAGTGAATATGATTATCATCTCAGTAATTCCCATCACAACCTGCTGTAGACAGTCATTAATTAATCAAATCTGACATTCAGAACTAACTGACATAAAATGTTTATTAATATAATGCTTTTAACAATGGTCATTGTGACAAAGCAGCTTTACCGAATTTTTTTATTTTTTTGAAAATGAGTGTGAGGAAATGTATAAATCATAATCATCAGATTGTCAACTATCCTTAATTCTGGTAATAGTTTTTGTTTGTTTGTTTTTCTGTTAATACTTTCCCCACAGTGTGCACAAAACATCAAAATAGTACATAGTACAGTTTGTATCATTAAATCTATGTCAAGAAATACTAAAATAATTGATTTCTTTTTTTTTCCATTAAGACAGCAACAACAAAGCACATGTGTTCAATCAGAGCAATGTATTTTTAAGTTTCCTGTGTTTCCTTCCTGTGGCATTTACATCACAGCTTTTTCCTCCTGCTTATTGTGAAGAACCAGAAGTGATCTTTCAGACCTCCTCTGCAAATTCCTACATCATGCAAATCAATTTAAAGACAAGTAACAATATTTTAAAAAAGACTAATAATGTATAGTTATATGCCATATTGTGCTGAGATTAGAAAGAAGGCTGAAACCAACACAAAAACAACAACACAAAGCTTTCTCGGGACTCTGTCATTTGTCCATGGTAAGTTAATAAAATTTCTTTATCCAGCTTGCTTGGGATCATTATTCCGTTATGTTTGATAAAGTTCTATTTCTATTTAACTAATGTTGACTTTTCAAGAGTTAGTATTAGTGACACATAAAATGTAAAAATATGAACTTTAAACATACTAGATATTTTGTAACTATATGCACTCTATAACAGTAGAGTGCATATAAAATGTGCATTCATGAACTTAATATAGCAACGTTTTATGAGTGTTTACCAGTTCCACTGAGGAAACGTTTAGTGTATTTGTATTTGATATTTTTTTTTTTTTTTTAGTTCTGATCTGTGTGACAATGAAGAGCAAGGCTGAAAGTGTATTTACTGGAACAGAAGGGGGCAGTGTGGATATCCCCTGTAAATACCCTGATGTATATAAATATACACCCATGTACCTCTGTCGGGATCCATGCGCTTATTCTGATGTCTTAATTAAAACTGAGAAGGCTGATACTGTTACCTCTAAAGGAAGATATAGTGCACTAAACACTGTCTCTGCACGTAGCTTCTCAGTCACCATAAGACACCTGACATTAAAGGACTCTGGAGTTTATTACTGTGGTTTGGAAACATGGGGATCTGACACGCTGATTAAAGTAAAGCTTAATGTCAGTGAAGGTATAGAAGACTTTGTTTTATTGCTTCAACGTATATAATTTAATCACTCTCAACATGTATTTCCTGTAGCAGTAGTTGTTTCTGTCATTGCAACATGAATATTTGCAAACATTATCTAAATGATATTGCAAGCAGCAGAAGAATATAGCAGTTGTGCATAAACTAACAACTAATAACTGATTACTTATTTTACATTAAGTTGCATTAAGTTAACTCAGGAACTACTGACATGATCTGAGCTGTACTGTTGTTTCATATGCTTATGAATAATGTTGCTTATTGCCCATAACAGTTCCTATAGTGTCTACACATTCTCCAGTGTCCAAGCAGATTCAAAGTTCTGCTGCTACAGAACTACCCCTTGCCACCACAGTGATAACAGCTACTGCAGGTATAGAACGTAAACACTCATAAAAAAACACGCACACACACACACCATTGTAACAGTTCATAAGTAGCTTTTTGAAGGTAGATTGTAGCAGATTGTAGATGGTTTCTGCCTTTTAATAATGAATCAAATAATCAGAAAATATGCTGATTCTTTGTTTAGTGTTGACATAGACAGTTTTGTCACTACACGAGCCCTCATAAAAGGTTCTCATACAGGGGGTAGAGTAAATCCTCAAGAAAGTAATTTTTCTCTTTTCTCTAAATGTTCTCATGTGCAATTTTGTGTACCAGATAATTTGTATTTTTCATTTTTACACATCCAACCATGTCCAGTATATTACTAAACAGAATGCTCTGCTGTCCCGTTGAAGGATTTTGGTAGTTAAGTCATGACAGTTCAGCATACCCTTTGCATGGTTCATAGCAAAGCCTTAAGTACATCTTATCATTTTAGTAGTATCATAGGCAGTAGTTAATGCTTCATCAATTTGTAGGTGAATAGGACATATAGGCACTAGGAACATAGAACACATAGGAACATACAGTAGGTCAAATGACCAAAAATTCAGAATAATTCTGCAAAACTTCTGGAATCTGGGAAAGGCCCTTAAGACTCTGTAAACCAATCAATTATTAGCATTATGTTATGTTAGAGAGATCAAAGGTAGATTAAGCACTTTATATGGATTTTATTTATTTATTTATTTATTTATTTATTTATTGGAGAAGAGGAAACGCATAGCTTTTTTGCAAAAAACTTGTGTGATATAGACTTTTTTCTTTCAGATAATTCCACGTCATGTGAACAAACATCATCCCAGCCTCAAACTCAACATTATTTCAAGCCACATGGTAAATTTTCATTTTCAGAGTTCTGTTCTGCAATTGAAAACTTTTAATTGCCTTCTTAGAGATCAAATAGATTCCTAAATAGCTGTATTATTTAAATCAAGGTGATGTTTCATTTCACAGCTTATACCAAAATTAAATATTTATTTATATGGTTAATTAATTAAAACCATAATTATTATTTTATTAATTTTCATTATTTTGTTTAAATAGAACAGGTGCTTGTTGTTTGTGGAGGGGTGCTGGGCCTAATCCTGTGCTGTATTCTTGCAACTCTTGTGATTATTTACAGGAAAACATCCACAAACGTCACATGTAAGTTATTAAAGAATATATACAGATACAAAGCAAATTCATAACATAAAATACTTTTTTTGGGAAGTGCTGCCACATTCCCAGCATGAATTTCATTTACATTTTCTTTGTCATTTAGCTTTGAAACCAATTGCTTCTGAAGTGTCACATCCACCCACTGATCAGGTACGCTAGACTGAGTACTATAGCAGAAATATTATACAAATACAGTATATACCAAAACCTTGGTGATTATAATGTTTTTAATGTTATGGATGGTCAGTGTAAGCATTATAAAAAATGATGAAGTTGCTGAAGAACAGGTGCAAGTTTAGCACTACCAGCTAGCCACTTGGTGTGCATTTTCTGTGCGGCAATGTTTAATTTCCAGTGCAATACAGTGTTTTACCACACATTCTCGATGCGAACTATGATGATAACACATGTTGCGATCTATGAGGCCTTGAAAAGATTCAGCAGTCATCAAAATCACAGGGTTGCACGGTGGCTTAGTGATTAGCACTGTCATCTCGTACCTCCAGGGTGCATGCTTAGACCCTGTGATGGACTTCCATCTCCTAGTGCCCCGAGTCCCATGGGCTAGACTCCAACCCCCCATGACCCTGTACAGGATAAGCAGTATGGAAAAAGAATAAATAAACAAATGCATTTGTTTATCCCGTCTTCAACTGTCCAGTTTCTGTGACTCTGTGCTCACTGCAGCTTCTGATTACTTTTCTTGATGAACATAAGTGAAACTCAGCAGTCTCAGGTTCTGAGAACAATTGAAAAAAAGACACCGTTGTCTTTTTACCATCTGTTGGCACCTCATACATTGTATATGTTGAGCTGCTCTTATTTTCAGTACTAAACATGACTCTAATTTTTACTGTCATTTTTCCAATGATATGATGTGATCTCAGATCAAGGTCATTGATTTTTAGCAGACACCATTTCTTCTATAAAGTGGACAGTTCAGGACTATATTTCCAGGTTTAAATAATGGGTTGGGCAGTGCTTAACCCAACTTCTTGATGACCTTGTAGATGAAGGCCAGTTATTTGGCCTTTCTGAATTGGTGGCTTCTTTGGGAAAGGCAGTATTTGTAAATGTACTAAAACAACAAATGTCTAATACTATTTTTACTCTGTACTAAAAACTAACTGAATGCCATTTCTTTTGCACTCTTTCTACCAAGGAGGACATTTGCCATGTGTATGATGAGATGTCACCTGTGTATAGTTTAGTCGGTCCAGCTGCAGGAGATGGTTCTTCAGCCACCTATTGCACCATTCAGCTTCCTGCTCCTGCAGATACATGTACTGATTACAATCCATATTCTCTTGTAGCTCCTCACTGAAACCAGATATAGCACTTTATACATGTGAGGAGACAATACCAAAAGGTAAAACCATTGTTGTTCATTTCAAAATATAAACATTTCTTTTGGAAGTTTAAATTTACATGTCTAGATTCCTCACATATTTAAACAATAAACAAAACTAGATCTGAGTTAATTATTCATTATGGGGAACCTGGACTATCTAAAACATTCTGTAACACAAGGGCTTCATCCGGTGTGAATGCATGGCTTACTTTATCTTCTTTATTTGCAGATCTCATGCAAACGAGTGTATATACAGTAATGATTATGCAGAGTGAGAGCAGACTTAGCTTAACTAAGACTCTGTATTCACTGTCAGCCCACTAGTATGAATGTTTCCTGTCTGAGGACATGTTCCATGAGCACACCTGCAGGAAGTGACTGAACTGTAAGACATTCCACAATGAAATGGTAAATTCAGCATACTGAAGGTGGTATGTAGGTGTCTAACACATCAAAGGCTTCATAAATCACAACAATCTAAATACATTTTAACACAAAGCAATAAGTTAATTGCCAAGATGTGAGGTGTTACTGTTGAGATGTTACCAATACATACAGTAATATTTACCAAAATAGGTAAAAATGTCAACTATGAACATTAGACAACTGTGAATGTAATTCTTCTTCATTAATAATTGCGGAAAATCTGTTTTACAATGTTTTATGTTATTTGTCCAAATTATTTCTTTAATGGTTCTAATAAATGTCTTAAATGGCAACATGACAAAACTATTAAATATATAACCTTTCTTTTTTGTTGTGTATTTGTGGTGTGCTTGCCATTGCAACATGGTGTTCATTTATAACAGGAAGTCAAAAGGGGCACATATGACTTAAAGGCCTTGTTATTCCCCATGCATACAGCCACAGCTTTACAGCTTAAACAGTCAAAAATCAAGAAATAATTTCATGTATTCTCATGAAACATAATGTGTAATATTATGTTCTCAGTATGATTTTAGACCAATTATATACAAAAAAAAAATCACTATATACTTCATAGGATTATACACTCAATGGCTCAAATATTTGTTTAATCATCTAGTCGTGTGTCAATAACTTTGGTTAACAGTCACATTAAACAGTTATTTTGACCATGTCATGGTTGCTTGATTAAATTTGAGTATTTCAGAAATTCATGTCCTGTGAAGTCAAGTAAGTTTATTGTAATTTGAATTCCTTTATACAAAATATAATTTCCCTTTCTGCTAATATAATATCAGCTTTGTAAAGTTTTCCCCCTATGATATGGCCACAGTCCAGAATACAATGCAAAAATTCATCAGGCCCAAATGATTAAAGAGTGATTCTGGGAGCATGACGAATAATCTTCACACATAAATTGTCCTGGCCTTAACTCAACTACAAGATCTCAGCCAAAATTACAACCACACTGGGAGAAGTACTGTAAATGGTGTGAAATTCAACAAACATTTAGTGTGTGTAACACTTTTTGGTCAGGCAGTAGGCAGTGTACAGTATATACAGTAGGCAGTACACTTAACATGAGATACAGCAGTCTCATATTATATGCTGGCATGTAGGAGGATTTAGGTTGTTGTGGTGGTGGTGGTGGTGTCAGATAGAGAGATGGCTAGCTAGACTAGCTTGTGGCTAGTCATGTTGTGTTCGTTTCTGGCTCACACTCATAATGTTCCGGGTCACTTTTGGCCGGATCATTTTACTTTATTATTAATCCACAATAATTCATATATTATCACCTAATGTTGTATTAAAATATTAGATATTTTATCAACTCCAGCTCTTGTAAACATTACAAGATTGAAACTTATATTTGCTGTGTATTTCCTGCAGGCCTCATTAACCTGAGCTCATGCTACTCATTTCTTAGGGAAATGAACATTATAGAGATTTTTTTTTTTTTTTACTATAACAAATAGTAAGCTGTAACCTATTGTACTATTTATCACGAGTACTTCACTGAAATGTTTATCAAAGTAATTTTTTTGAAACAAGTAAAAAAAAATTTTTAACTGTGGCACAAAATAACAACTTTTGTGATTTGAGTTTCCCGGTCAAAACTGGTATGATATACTGAAAACAAAAGCCCACAAAATGTACACAGGGCAAACTATATTACAGAAATAATGCTTCACCCATACACTGTATGACCATATTTAAAAATGTAAAGTAGCACTACTATCATTTCTAGGACCCCTGCAGGGGTCAAATCAATTCTCCTGATACACTTGCATGTTCCAGGCATAATGTCTTCGCATCACATGCTGCCCATATCTTTATACCATACTAAGATGGTTTGTTTGGCATATACTGCTTAAATGGGCACCGTGCCCTAAAACCGAGATGTTCATCAACAGTGATGTCAGGTCCTGGTTTGTGGCACTTCTGCCACCTTCCCAGGTTGTCTCATTGACTGCAGGCTGCCCTTGTCATCAAAGCGATTCACACGTGACACGATATGGAATCTCTGCAAAGACATCGTAGTGTGAAAAAATTGGCTGACCAGTGTCCGCATCCCATAAGCTGGATACAGACTTGTTGCAGGATCTGTAGGCACCACACAAAAACCTCACTCCTGAATATGATTCAATATTCACAGAGCCTACCTCATTTCCATAAACCCTTCTCCCCTCCAGGTGTGTCATGTTCATGACAATGGTTACAATGGAGTTTGTGAGGAAAAGATGAAAACAGGACTTGATATCATCCACTCGGAATATGGCATATCTGGTTAGGGTTGGGTTTGGTTCCATTTTTGGACCGAAAGGAGACCATGACTTCAGCTTCACAACTTCTTCCTCATCATTGTCAGACTCTTCCTCCTCGGGTTATACTCTGTGTCATCCTCAACCTCTGACTCTTCCTCCTCTAAACCCTCTTCACTGTCAACCTGGCTTCTCTCCTCCTGATCACTGTCATTGTCAAATATAACTCCACAGCTTCATGTGTAGTATATCTCTTGGCAATCGTGCTGCTAAAGACTGAACTGTAAATAATACACCAGAGCTGAAAAAAAGTCGTATGATTGAAACAATGTTGCAGTTTGGGTTTCAACAGGTGTGGTAAAAATAATGTTTTCGATAGTTTTCCATGTAGGTTGCCATGAAAGCCAAAAAGGGGCATAAGAAGGGTGTATGTGTGGGTGGGTGTCCTGGCAAGTTTTATTGTCATTTCAACCATATACAGTTCAGTACACAGTGAAACGAAACAACGTTCCTCCAGGACCAAAGTGCTACAACATAAATGAACAACACAAATTTACCAGAACTAGCTAGCTAACTAAGAAACCTAATTAGCTGACTAGCTCTTCATTTTTTAAGTTAACCTAAAACTATCCGTTTCTATACAAAAAGAGAC
This sequence comes from Clarias batrachus, assembly GCA_003987875.1. Classification (NCBI taxonomy): domain Eukaryota; kingdom Metazoa; phylum Chordata; class Actinopteri; order Siluriformes; family Clariidae; genus Clarias; species Clarias batrachus. Next base: position 101,159 of record QMIH01001616.1, on the reverse strand, counting down.
AACAATAGACACCAGACAACACAGTGCATGTGCAAACAAAGAGCTACAGAGTGACAACACAAAAACGTAACACGTTTCAATACTTTTTGTAGTAATGAGGTATGAGTTGAGGTAGTGGGAGGAGAAACAGTAAATATTAGACATCCCTAAAGTAGCAGCAATGATTTAAAAATACTGTGTGCAAATGGGAAGTAATAAATATTGTGCAAGTATTTGCAAAAGAGCAGTTCAGGTAGGTAGGTATGAACAAATTGTAACATGGTTGTTGATCAGAGTGTTTGTGCATGTTTGTGTTTAGCAGTTCAGTCCTGATATTATTTGTGTGTGTGTGTGTGTGTGTGTGTGTGTGTGTGTGTGTGTGTGTGTGTGTGTGTGTGTGTGTGTGAGGTGAGTGTAGAGGAGTGTAGAACTGTGCTTGAAGTGCTTGAACTCTGTTTTGGAGACTAATTGTAGCCTTGCCCATTCATTTCCAATGATCGGTCAAGTTCCATAAAATACACCAATTTTTATAAAAAATATTTCTCATTTATTTTGTGTGTTCAAATGCCATGTGTCAACAAAGTCATTGAACCTCATGAGAATACGAGAATAAAATGTACTGCAATTTTTTAATGAGGAAACATTAAATATATATATATATAATGTGCATTGTATGCTAATATTAATAACATTACCTTTGCACTGTTTCAGTATTGACATTTTTTATGTTTCTTAAATAACTTTCTTTAAAATATTACTGTATTTGAAAATATATATTATTGCCATTTTTGTTAATTAAATGCGTGAGCTGTGTTTCTATTTCAGAAGCTTTGGTGTCCTTTCTAATGCAAAGTTTTGGCTACTCAGTTTAGGGCAACTTTAAACAATATTTTCCCATTGTTTTGAACTAATTTATGTTTGCTTTTCTCCATTTTTATTTTTGAACTTTACTTACAGTGCATTTACATTTAGGCACTTGGCAGACACTCTTATCCAGAGTGACTTAAAGTGATTTGAGTTTCCGTCAATGGAAAAAAAACACTGGGTTACTAGGTTACTAACTAAGTGCCATCAGTCAAACTCCTTCTTCCCTCTCCTCATTAACGCTCATCAGTTTGACATTCATACTCTCATCAGTTAACTCTCATCAGTTTGACATTCATACTCATTTTCACATTCATACTTTCAGCTGTAATTTTCCATGTACAGTAATACTGTAGATGGTTTTTAATAATGTGTGCTTAATGAAGTAAGAAATCTTTTTACTATCTATATTGCACACAACTATACATTTAAAAACCTGTGTGAAACATTAAGACTAAACTAGTTACAGAACAGGACACAATCATATAGAACTCATTTATAATTAGGTGTAACCAGAAGAGGTAACCATTGTACATAAAAGAACTGGTGTAAATGATTTTTTAAAATATACTTTTATGAATGTAATACCTAGATATCACAGAAAGATGGCAGTATTGACAAATTTATGAGCACATTAACAAATTTATATCATTTACCATTTTCATAAGAATTGTTTAAACAACAAAAGAAAAAGGCTTCTTTCAGAGCTTTGATGTATCAACTGTTTATTGTTCTCTTTCCTTAGCAATAGCATCACTGCTTCTTCTTCTTCCTGCTTATTGTGAAGAACCAAATGAAATCTTTCAGAACTCTTCTACGGACTCCTACATCATGTAGCTTACCTTAAAGGCATGTCACAAATTTCTGAAAATAAAAAAAACATTTATAGAAATGGCAAATTGTGATTCTTGTTAGTTTAGGAAGAAGTCTGATGTGCAAAAAAAAAACAATGCAAACTTTTCTGAGGACTCTCTTCATTTCCCAAGGTAAATTAATTACATTTATTTATCCTATTTAACTAACATTATGTTTTCAATAATTGCCAATAACGAACCTTAAATCAGATACTTAATAATATTTATTAAATCCATGTGATGAGATTCCAGCGAAAAGCTGGACACCAGGACAAGTCAGACATGTCCAGGGGCCAGAGGGATCTGAATCACTGGCAGCTCAGGAGTGACATGTATAGCGCGCCAGAGAGACAGGGAGAGGGAAAGACAGAAAGGGAGAGAGAAAAGGAGATGAGAGAAAAGAGGAGAGAGCAGAAGAGAAGGAGAGATGCAGTTAGGTATGGTCACTGTTATACAATGTATAAAGTGAATGTATATTTAGTGCAGAGTGCAAGCAGGGACTCCGGCAGGACTAACTATGCCAGCATAACTAAAAGGGAGAGCCAGAAGGAAACACAGACATGAGGGCTCTCTGAGCTGTAAAGCAACCAAACACTTCACTGTCAACAAAACTGAGTGAACAATGAGAGTGGGGAGGACAGCATCTAAACATACCAGTTCACCAGAATACTCTACGTCCATGAGTCCCCCAGATCTGCTCCTTTACCTAAGGCGAATAAATTTACAAAAATGCTTGTCTAAAAAAAATAGGTTTTTAGCCTAGAGTTAAACACTGAGACTGTGTCTGAGTCCCGGGCATTAATTGGAAGACTATTCCATAACTTTGGGGCTTTGTAAGAAAAAGCTCTCCCCCCTGCTGTAGTTTTCATAATACGAGGTACTGACAAGCAGCCTGCATCCTTTGATCGAAGTAGGCGTAGCAGTTCACTCAGATACTGCGATGCAAGACCATTTAATACTTTATATGTCATAAATAATATTTTAAAATCAATGCTAAATTTCACAGGGAGCCAATGCAGTGTGGATAAGATAGGAGTGATGTGCTTGTATCTTCTGGTTTTAATGAGGACTCTTGCTGCTGCATTCTGAACTAACTGAAGCTTGTTTATGCACCTAGCTGAACAACCAGACAGTAAGGCATTACAATAGTCCAACCTAGAGGTGATAAAAGCATGAACTAGATTTTCTGCATCTTTTAGTTACAAAATATTCATTATCTTAGCAATATTTATGAGGTGAAAGATGCTATACTGGTAATATTATCTACATGAGCTTCAAATGAAAGGTTGGAATCTGTAATCACACCGAGGTCTTTCACTGTTGCACTTGATGGAACAGAAAGGCCATTTAAGGTTACAGTGTGATCGAAAAGCTTGCTTCTAGCTGCGTGTGTTCCTATAACTAGAACTTCTATCTTATCAGGATTAAGCTGATGGAAGTTAATTATGTCCTGCACATGTTGATCAAGTTTAGTAAACTGGTTTTTCTCATCTGGTTTTGCTGAGACGTACAACTGTGTCATCAGCATACCAATGCTATCTAATACCATGCTTTCAAATTATGTTGCCCAGAGAAATAACGTAAAGAGAGAAAAGCAGCGGGCCTAAAACTGAACCTTGTGGAACACCAAACTCCACTTGAGAACATGCAGAATAGTCACCATTTAGATCAATGAACTGATAACAATCAGTCAACTAGGATCTGAGCCAGGAGAGGGCCGTTCCATTAATTCTTACTACATTTCCTAATCTGTGAAGGAGAATACTAATAGTGTCAACAGCTGAATTGAGGTCGAGTAACACAAGTATAGTGATGCAAACCTGATCAGCGGCCAATAGGGGGTCATTTACTACTTTAACAAGTGCTGTCTCTGTGATGGGGCCTAAATCCTGTCTGATACAATTTGTATATGTTATTTCTAAGTAGATACAGTATGAACATAGCTGCAGCGATACTACTACATTTTCCAGCATCTTAGAGATAAAGGGAAGGTTTGATATCGGCCTATAATTTGACTGCAGACAAGAGTCAAGGTCAGATTTCTTAATTAACGGTTTACTAATTGCTAATTTAAAGGATTTTGGAACATATCCACTGCTGAGTGAAGAGTTAATTATTTTCAGGGGTTCTGTTATTGCTGGTACTATCTGCTTAAGAAAATTTGCCGGTATAGGATCTAATTCACAGGTTGTCGATTTTGAAGAAGAGATGAGTGAAATAAGTTCATTCTCTTCAAGGTGTGTAACGTATTCTAGGTTTTGATGTGATGTGGTTAGTTTATCATCTATATCACTTAAATTGTCTGGTTTCAAAGCCTGAATTTTTTTAAATTAAGTCCTCACTACTGTGTGTTGTTGTTGTGGAGATTTCTGCAGTGGTCTTGTTTCTAGTTAATTTAGCTATGGTATTAATTAAAAATCTAGGATTATTTTTGATATTTCCTAAAAGAGTGGAGAGATGCAACGATCTAGCACCACTGAGAGCTTTTTAATAGTTCAGGATGCTATCCTTCCATGGTATTTGAAATACTAACAATTTAGTTTGATGCCATTTGCGTTCAACTTTTCGAGCAGTCTGTTTTAAAGTGTGTGTGTGGTCATTATACCAGGGAGCGAGTTTCTTATCTCTAATCATTTTCCTTTTAACTGGAGTAACATTATCTATGGTATAATGAAATGTCGACTATAAATAGAGTTCTGTGGAGTTACATGGCGATCCAATCAAATTTGATAACATATAGGGAATGATGTGAATGTATGTTTAATGTGGTAGCGAGGCGCTGTGCAAACATTAATACAAACATTAACACTATGAGACTCTTCATTTGAGACAGACAGTGATCTGAGGTAGCTTCAGACTGTGGAATTGTGGTTATATTTTTTATACTTAAGCCAAAGGATAATATTAAATTTAAATTGTGACCTGCTTTATGAGTTGGTCCTACTACACAATGATTTACTCCTACTGAGTCTAGTATAGACATTACTATCTGCTCCTGAAAAGCAAATTCCACCTTACCACCCTATCAAGTGTGATATATTCACTCCTGAACCAGAAACATTACTATTTTATAATAAGAAAGCAAAGAATAGTTCAGGCATAACTGTTGTTTCAAATGAGTGTTTAGGACTAGTGTTTAGGGATGTGGTTGCAGGAAATTATGCACATTTACCTACAAGAGCATTATTGAGGTCAGGCAGTTGTGTTCTGTAAGAGGGCTGTGCAGTTGGCAGTCCAATCCATAAAGATGTTCAATAAGGCTGTGATCAGGGTTCTATGCAGGCCACTCAAGTTCTTCCACTCCAACCTTGGCAAACCTTTTGTCTATGAACCTCAGGTTGTGCCAATACACATTATCATACTGTAACAGGTTCTTTCATTCAAAATAAATTTCATTTTCTCTTTATGTAAACAGTTTGTTAAAAACTCAAGAATAGGTGCAAGGGTCTGGTGTCTGCATACAGCCATACAGCGTATAGCTGTCTCACAGATCAGGGTGTCTAGGTCAATTTATGAGATTGTGTCTGGGTGTATTTGTTTATCTTCTTAGTGTGCCAATGTGGATTTTTTTGGGGTTCTGTTTCTTATCACCTTTTAAACACATTCCAATAGTTGGATTGGCTATGCTAAACACTCCGTGTGTGTGTGTGTGTGTGTGTGTGTGTGTGTGTGTGTGTGTGTGTGTGTGTGTGTGTGTGTGTGTGTGTGTGTGCAAATGGTGCAATGTGAAAGAAGGTTCTTTTTCTGCCTTGTAGTCAGTGTGGTCTTTTTATTTTAGATGTAAAGGATGCAACAGTGCAAATGAATACACTAGGACATTTCGTGAGTGTACATTTACAGGAGTTGGACAATGAAAATGAAAGGCCTGGTTTTAGACCACAATAATTCATTAGTATGGTGTATGGCCTCCTTTTGCGGCCACTACAGCATCAATTGTTCTTGGGAATGACCGATACAAGTCCTGCACAGTAGCCAGAGGGTTTTTCAGCCATTCTTCTTGCAGAATAGTGACCATGTCACTATGTGATGCTGGGGGAGGAAAACGTTTCCTGACTCGCTCCTCCAAAACACCCCAAAGTGGCTCAATAATATTTAGATCTGGTGACTTTACAGGCCATAGGAGATGTTCAACTTCACTTTCATGTTCATCAAACCACTCTGTCCCCAATCTTACTGTGTGTATTGGTGCATTATTATCCTGTTACACGGAACCGCCTTGAACAGTTTTGGTGGAAACAGGAGAGTTGAGGTGCACATTTAGTTCTGCAGTGAATTGGGCATCTGTGGTTTTATGTTTTTTGGATAAAATCCGGGTTAGCACCCAGACATCCATTTCAGACAGCCTAATGTTGGATGTCGTTCGTCCTTCTTGGTGGGATGCTGACATTACCCTGGATACCGCGGCTCTTGATACATCACAAGAACTTTCGACAGGGAAAACTTCCAAAACTTTAATGTCTAAAATTGGCTAAAATTTGTTTTCACTTAATCATTATGGGTGATTAAGTGTTTACTGATGGGCAAAGGTATAGTCATTCAAAAATCGAATCCATACCATAATAATATGTGAAACCAGTGTGACATCGGGTGAAACAAGTGTGACATTGGGATCTCTAACCCTGTTGAGTTGTAGCCTCTATTATAAACGTTTCTTTTATCAGATGCTTTAATGTTAGCATTTTTCTATAATAAATAAATTATATAT
>QMIH01001616.1:52452-94650 GCA_003987875.1 Clarias batrachus | reverse complement strand
TATATAATTATTATTACATACAACTGCCGGATATATAAGACTAAAAGTATTTATACCTATACGTATTTATACAAAATTGTTATGACCTATAGAAATATCCTTATAACTATAAATGATGTGTTATCCACTTATGTTATATACCTGTGGCTTCATTAAAATAAATGTTTACAATGAAATACATTAGGTGATGTATTTCTAGTATCATGTATTCTTCTAGAACAGTTCATACTTATTTTTAAAAAAAATCCTAAAATCATATAGATGCCTGACTCTCAGCCATCCTACTCTTAAATACTTGCCATTTGATATACAACTTCGTTACAATTTCACAATTTTCAGGATGTTTAAATGTTTAGGCTCAGATCAGTTTCCCAATCCTTCACTATACCTGTTTCCTTAGCAATATTTGAACAACGTGTAGTCAGTAACTGTTTCTGTGGAATCCTGGATCAAACCCTAACACTACCTTCTTTAGAAAGACCTAAATTTCTAGTACCTAGTTTATAACACTGTATAGAGGAGTCACCCCTCAAAACACGAAACAGTGGAACAGAGGGTAATGGGTTGAATGAGAGGCCTGTTAAAATAAGTTTTCATACATTTCATACAAATTTCCATAATTTTCTTCTGATTGTGTAAAGCTTTATACATGACAGTTGTTAAAACCGCTATACAAATAAAATTTTATTGAACTGAAAAAATTTTCTCTATATTTAAAAAATATTGCCATCATTCAGTTCTACAACTCTTAAGAATTGATGCATTAAATTCTTAAATTCTTAATATATCCTCCAAATACATAGGATATATTAGCTAGATAAAAGAAAACACTTCAGACACGTCATAAATTTAACAAAAAGTAAGCAAGCAAGGACAGACTACTGACCAATAATTTCAGACAGCAAATTAATCCCATCAAATGTTTAATTTTAAGCATTATTTACTTTTTAAACTGTCTAACGTAATGAATGATCTACAGTACTACATACCATGGAACAGAGACAAAACATAGATGTTCTTTTGAAACCAGTTATTTGATGAGTTGGATTTGTGGTTTGCATTAAGTTTTTTTCTTAACTGATAAATAGATTCTTCAAAGATTTTTTTATAATTCATTGTTGATATCTTAGTCTTTTCACTTTTTTCTTTTCAGCTACTTTTTAATTTATCTTTTCTTTGTCTTTTCATTTTCATGAGTTTAAGTTTAAATAAACAACTGTGTCAGTTTTTTGTACACGTTGTAATCCATAAATATTCTTAAAATATTTTAAATAAGCATCTTTGGTTTTAATTTATGTATTATTCTATGCTTATGGTGTTGAAATAATGCAATTGTAAATCCATACTAAAGAAGCACATTTCCTGGAGAAAATGTGAGTGGTGCTTGCCGTGACATCATAGAGCTTTCCACGTCATAGTCATAGACCCAGCTGATGTCATAGCTGATGTTGGTCTCAATGTAAAGTCTATGCCCTCAGGGGCAATTAACCACCCGTCCCTTAGCAAAATCATAGCACCCCATTCCCGAATAAGCTGCACGATTTGAAACCTCATTCATGGGGCTACAACAAACGGTGCAGGACTAGTTACGCGGCAAACTTTTGTATGAAGCGGGGAAAAAAGAGAATAATAAGCCTGTGAGATAATAATAGTAGTGCTTCGCAAGATATTCACTTGTTGTTTTATTTCAAGACCTTTATTTTCAAACCTTGCTAACATGCTATGGGGTATGGTGGCTCTGTCAACACTAAAAATCATGGTTGCTTTAAACATAGTTCTGCCACCATAATTTTTAGCGTTGGCAGTGCCACCATACCCTGCAGCATGTTAGCAAGGTTTGAAAACTTCATAAAATAAAATAACACTACATAGTCTAATCTTACAGTATGTTACCTTTTTATAACTAGGTATATGCCTACTGTATCATTTTCACGAACATATATTGCCACTGCAGCAAAGTCTTTTGATCCTACCCATCCCTTAGTAAAACTCCTGGCTACACCCTGCACAAATAGTTCAATATAAACATATTAATGTGTTTTAGGGTGGGGTTTTCCATGTATACAAAGACAGAAGCTGACAAAACTGTGTATGAAAAAAAATTTGTTAAAGTATATCGGTGAAGTTATCAAGCCTCTGAGATAATACTGTACTTTTCTTTTGTTTCTAAAGTAAGGCCTGATATAATTTTAATGTATGAAGTCCATATGTTCATATTTAGAGGCCTCAAAACACTATTCAGTTCTTACTATTGCACTGGTTTGGTAAGATAAAGGTTGACCAGCAGAATTATATAATTTAGAAATTAAGATACCATTTAATGTGACAGACAAGACAATTGCTGGACCTTCAACAATGTGATGTCATGTGAGGAGTCAAGACAGAAGGTGACCAGTTCTAACTGAAAATCTTATCACTACCAGTCAAATGGAAAAACGTTCAAACCACGTTTTTCATTTAGAATTGCTTGGCCGTGTCACATTGCATTGTGTAATTTCCTATGTACTGTATGTACATTAACATTTCATCTCATACACTGGCAACTTGAGGCAGCTAGGTTGCTTTGTGGTTAGCTCTGTGGCCTTGCACCACCAGGACTGAGGAATCCATTCATGCTCTGAGCCTTTATTGATGGGTTTCTTCTGACAGTCCAAAGACATGCAGATTAGGATAATTGGTGTTTCCAAATTGCCCATAGTGTGTGAATGAGTGCGTGGTGTGTGCCCTTTTCAGGGAGCCCTGAAGTTTCCTGGGATAGGCTCCAGGTTTCCTGCAACCCTGTACAAGATAAGCAGTATAATATGAATTCAATGAATGAATTAATGTATAGATGGCAACTCATGTCTTCAGTTCTAACTTGGCCACGCTTTAGTTGAACCCCACGTATATAAATATTCCAAAATATACGCATAGTGTTTTACGGTGAATTTTTCTTTTCTTGTACATTAAGTGTATTTATCAACACATATCAAAGCCATAAAATAAGCGGTGAAGGGGGACGCATGCACGTTGGGTGTTTAAACTGTTAGCTTAGTGCACACATGCCTTCACAATGTTGTTTAAACCCGTGAGCGATGCCGTGTTTGCTGCTCGGGTCAGAGCGTCGACGCCGTTGCCCTTTTAAGGACGCTGTGGGAAGCAGGAGAATGACGTTTACAGGCGCGAGCCCGGAGTCGCTGCTCTCAGCGCCAGGCGGAGCGGCGAGAAACAACGCACGGTGAGTTCCTCTGCTAACTTTATCTCTTCATCAAACTTAGTTCTAGGTACGCGTGTGTCCCAAGACAGTACTATACGTTCGAAAAACTATCACAGTATCAGCGTTTCGAGTGAATATAAAGAGCTTAAAAACTGAAAAAACAAACAAATGGGATACTGTGTTACTAAGACGCGCGGCCGGCGCCTAGCTAGTGAGCTAAAGTAGCTAGCAGGCGTCGCTAGACCCGTTTAAACACACCAGAGTATTTGGTTAGCTAGCTAGCGCTGGTCGGAGTTAGCAGGCGTTCGCTCAAACATGGCGGCGAAAGATGAGATGCTGCTACACATTTAGCTACAACTTTCTGTGAAGTCTTCAGTGACCCATCTAGTGTATTGTGGTCTAAAGGGGTTCACAGCTGAAGTGAACTCAAACTTGGGCTACTAGTCAGGCAGCTAGGTGTGTGTTCTCTAGCTAAGTTAGCTAGCTAGTCAGTAGATAGCTGTCCATACTGAGTTCGGCGTTAGCCAGGCAGCTAACCTAGCAAAAAAACTTCTTTAAGGTTTTTGGATACAGTCTGTAAGCACGTAACGTTAATGTTTAGTAATGGGTATTTATATTAATCATTGTCATTTCTCTGAGGCGTTTTTGTCACCCAGTCCTGTTAGTTATGTGCTGTGTTTTTTATTTGCTCTCTATGGTTTAGCCCTGCTACAGTTATGGCAGACAGTTAATCTTATACCAGTTATTTACATACGAGTATACGAGTGTTTAATGCTCTTCTCCAGTAAGTGATTTGCACCCATGCATAGGAGTTTTTGTACGAGTTTCTCTAGGCACTGATGCTCTGATGGGCGTTTCTCACGGTGTGTGTAATGAATCTATTATTATTATTATTATTATTATTATTATTATTAATGCCAGTCTGTAACAATATGTCTTAAGACATATTGATCTGTTAAAGATTTAGCAGTGACAGATTGTACATTTTTAAAGTTAGCAGTGACAAACCTTAAAATATATAGTATACTAATTTCTGTGTAAAGTTTGATATGACTTTATTTTACCCATCTCTTCCACATTGTGGAAGTATGAATATTTTTTTGTACATAGGGAAGTTGGAGAATTTGCAAACCAAGATTTTGTGGGCTGATAATGAAATCCTAACTATGGTGTAGTGCTATGAATGCTTAGAAAATTTGGAGAAGTAAAACTGTCTGATTTGTAAAAAGAAGAATCACTGCAAGGGCATGTGAAAGATAGGAATGCCCGTGTGAGGGTTATTTGGACACATCACCTTACGTGCAAAGAATAATAATTTAAGTTTCCTCAGATGTAAAAACAACTTATTTTTCTTTTTTAATTTCATTAAATTTAAGGTCAGAGTTAATTTTGTAAAGCTGCTTCTCAACAATGATTAAATTGTAAGCACTTTTTTTTTTTGGTTTTTATTAACATATATTTTCTTAATAAAATTGCAAAACAAACATTTTGTCTGATCATGGTAAAATTATTTCTGACCAACCGTCTGCCGTACAAGTACCTACACGTATTCACTTTAAATGAAACTCAAGTTTATAAATGCTTGTTTGTTTTTGAGGAAGTTGCACACAACTAAAAGTTTGCATCAAGTCACACACATCTAGTCATGGGTGGTGACTCAAGCTTCTAATTATGGTTTGGGTTTGCTAACAAAGATTAACCCAGGACTCGGATTAAATTGCCAAGCCATGGAGGATTCACCTGACTCCTTATTGATATTTTTGTTTTTAATCCAGGTTGTTCCAGTTGTGTCCTCTCTTTGTTAATACATGTTGCATATTGTGGTTGCTATATTGTTGAAAATGTCTAATGCTGCTTGTGTGTTTGTTGGACCGTATCGGCTTACTAGTGTGTAAATACCAGGAAGGCTCTCGAGCTCTTAGCAACCTCTCACAGTGGCATTTCATAATGTTTACTGGTTTCACGGGCGGCCGAACAGATGATCCTGACAGCGGCCTCTCTGATTCACTAATACCCTTCAACTGTTCATTACAGGATTGTAACATGATGTAACCTGGTTTAATATAGAGCTAGCTGATGATTTCTTTGAGCAGAGCAGTACAAGATTCTTGTGCTACAACGTGTATGTTGGGGTCAGGGTTTTTTGTTTGGATAAATGTTTTTTAAAAAATCGTCATATTTCCATACGATTATATTTTGTTTCTATCATTGATGCGTCTGATGAGTATTTATATATGATGTTATCGGAAGAGAGAGTCTTGCTTCCAAAGTATTTAGCAAATAAATAAGTAAACGAAAAAATTAGAAGTTCAACAAATTATTGGTAATTTGGCATCATACAGCTTGTTCCAGTTTATTACCCTGATGTCTCTGATGAATCATCCATGTTTTATGAAGCTTTATTATTTTACTTCACATGCATTATTGATAGTGTGGGCTGTTAAATGGACTTTATTAACTAGTTTGTGGTATATAAAGTCCTGTGGCCATGTTCACAGATTTGCTTAACAGGAGTTTAAAATGTTGATAAAAGTTCAGGGGTAGTTTTTAAAAAAAATAATTATTATTATTTTAAATCCATAAAATGTGCTTAAAAAGATGCTAGGCAGTGTTGTTGGGAGGTGAGGTTAACCCCTTTTACTGTAGATAGTGTTTTGAGAGCATAGATGATTAATGCAGCCACAGTTATTAATGCAGTAGTTGTTTTACTTTGCAAAAAGTTTAATGAAAGTGTTAAACATTTTTTATTGTGTTCAAGAAATTACTACAGTGCTTGGTAATAATAATTATTCTTCTTAATTGTCATTAAAAGGGGATTTTAAAAAGATGATTCTTCCAAGATGAGCACACCTTTTCTATATGGCATCTGTTTTTTTTTTTTTTTTTTTTGGTTTTTTTTTTGGTGAAGTATGTTTCTCTTCAAACCTCTGAAGCGCATGTCAGAAAATGACGTGTTTAAACTAGTGCGACTGTATTGCAAACAAAAAATGTACCTGTTCAACACTTGACTGGTTTCAGAGGTCAGAGACTCTGGTTCTGTTTTGTTTGAATGAAGAATTAGACCTGTTGTAAGCCAGAGAGTTAATTTCTTATTTATTTTCTGGTGTTTTGAGGTTTTGGCATGCAAATTTGTCCATCCCTAGTATCAGACATTTCCTTGAATCAGGGTTTATAAGGGATACAAGTTGCTTTTAAAGTATAAGCGAACAGATTTGTCTGCACAAGGATTCTAGATGAGCATCTATTCTCCAGTACTTGCATTTCTGTGTTAAATGACGTACACATGTCTGCAAAGAAATTAGGGGAGACTCCTTTTAAAGTGACCCAAATGCATGTTGTCTTACATAAAAATGATTTGTTTAACGTGCCTAAAACTTACAAAACAGACAATTAATTGGACATCCTGTTTTCTTGATGCAAAGAGTAAGACACATTTTTTAAATTGCACATTATTATTGCTGGTTTCCCTTTAGGTAAGTAGACACATGCATTCTTGGAACCTTAAAGTAGTTAAAGATTTTCTTGAGTTTTCTAAAAAATTTTGCTTAGGATTTTGCTAGTATAAATGTGATAGTTAATCGCTAATGCAAAATGAAGATGATTGAACATCCAGTAGCAATGTCTAGCTTAGTCTGCTACAGTAATGCATTTTTAATGTAACAAATATGTGTTGACAAAATTAAGAATTATGACTTTTGAGTCCTGACTTCCAATTTCATGAAGAATTTTGAATCCCTAGCACTAGGTTTGTTTATTTATTTATTTAATAAATAAGTTGAGACTGTAGGGATTAGTAGTGGCATTTTTAGAACTGATTTCAACAACGGGAAACTCAGTCTTGTCTCGTCTTTGCCAGGGTGCACAGTATTAACGACAAAAATAGCATTGTATGATTGCACAAAAACATCTCACCTTACCTGTAAACAGATTGTTTAAGGAGATTTGGATAGAAATCCCGTGTATCAATTTGCAAAGCATTTCACTTACTTACAGGAGTATGTGTATTTGCAGTACAGATATTACACACTGTATTGTGCAGCTGAAGATGAGTCTTGTGCATGTGAGAAATTATAATGTTAGGTTTGCATTGGAGAACTTGAAAATGCTGGCTGAGTTTAAAATTTCGTAACATTTTTCTTAATAAACATTTATAAAATAAGTTCATCATCCCACTGTCAACTCATCACCAAACATATTGTGCATCAACAATGAAATTAGCATATGCATATTTCTAAATAAGGGGGAAAAAAATAGGCCAGTGATTTGACAAACAAATGATTAGTAACGGACAAGGTAACTGTACAGTAAATTATATTCTAGCCTAGAACTGGAATAAAGGCTGTTTCTGGATTATATGGTTTATTTAGTTAATGCAGGTGTGAAACAGTAATCTTTTGTTCTGTTTCTTTTGGTCCATACAGGAATGTCTCTGTAGGTGGTGAGCTATTTGCTGTGGGCTTACAGATATTCATGAGCAGGACTTGTGTGTGCATATGTGGACATATGATGGGATGCATTCTTGTATTAATGCATATAACCAAGTATTTCTATATTTTATAACAAGTATACTAATTGTCATTATACTAATTAACTGTCATCTTCACTAACTTATGTCTGACATTAAATCACTACCTGATTGTGTAAAATAAAGTTATAGTAACTTGCTGCTGTTGATCTTTCTTTTCCTGTTACCTGTTTTAGTTGAGGTATCCTGCATACATCCTGTGAGCAGTTGAAAGTGTGTGTGTGTTTAGGCAGGACGTTTGAGTTTCACTGCACACTCCCCAGGCTGCTATATAGGGTGTGCTCAGTCCTCTCAGACAGGAAAACAAAAAAGGTTTAACAGGCAAAGATCACAGTGTTGTTGAGTGTTCTGGATGATTTTTAAAGCAGCCACAGTGTGGTTCTGTCCCTTTATTTAAACTCAATTATTATTTTGGGAAATGATCATGGGAGCACATTGTATGTTAGAAGGAATGCAACTGGTCACAGATCATAGATTTTTCAAACATCTGAACAGTAGTCTCTTCTTGTAAAGTGCAATAAATACAACTTAACATAAGTTAGCTTGTTACGTGTTATGCATGTAGATGCCTTTAATATATAACACGGTGTCATTGATGATGCAATTAATTTTAGTTACCCTAACCTGAAAAAGAATGCAAGTTTAAAATAGTCGCATGTGTTTGAGATTGTTTGATTGTTTCTTTTGTCTTTGAAGCCAAAAATGTTTTCTATCTGCTTTCTTTAATCCCTTGCCAGTTTGGTTTAAGGAAGCATTGTGGCTATGTCTGTGTGAGCGAGAGAAAGAGAGAGATAAAGCAGCATAACAAGTGCTGTTTGCAGCCCCTTTAGTCTTTTATCAGTAGAGCAAAAGAGCGATTAGGCTCCAGTTTACTGGTCTACTATATTGCTGCCAGCTATCAAACACCCAGTTTATCTACACTGCTGCCTTTAACACAGTTGCTGCTAACACGCATGCATGTTCAGATCCACTGAGCGTTTCACACTTTCCATAACTATGTTCCCACCTAATCCACAGCACCAGTAAGGCCAGAGCTGTAACGGCAACTGGCAGTTACCGTTGTGTGTTGTTTAGGTCTGTTCATTTCCACACAGATGGAATACACTTTGTCTTTTCTTTTAGCAGGTGATCAGTTTTGTCCATAACCTTTTTTATTTAGAAACAAAAAACTAATATACTAATGTTTTAACTACTTATGTGGTGATTTTTATTTTTTATACCATATTCATTTCAGCTTAATTTTGTGTCTTGTATAAATCTCTAAATTGTCGGCATTTTGCTTTACAGAGATTCACATTAATACAAGTGCTTATTTGTGTGCTGGTGAAGAACAATGCTTGCTTCGTGCCACTCTGCCATCTCTCTCCCATGCAGGGGTGTGCATTAGCAATGCTAATGAAGCGTGCGTGTGTGTGCGTGTGTGTGCGTGTGTGTGTGTGTGTGTGGTTGGCACTGCTAGCCTGTATATAATGAGCAGTATCCATAGAACACCTTTAGATATGTTTGTGTGGTTACGTTTGGTGTTTCAATCCTGTGTAACACAAGCAATTTCATTCTGTACTTTGTTTTCTATGTAGATGCCTTACTGTAGGTGCAGTTTACACACACATTATTAAATCCATTAATATGACGACCCATGATTAGCATTTCATTTATGTAGTATTTTTTCTTTTATTGGGTGGTGGGGGGGAGAATTAATCAAAGGTATATTTCTCAAGTCAGAATATACATGCTGTTTCTCACCAGGGTGTTATACATAGATTTTTTAACAGGTAATATAATTGTATCATTCATTCACTCACTCAATCATCTATACCGCTTAATCCTGTATTCAGAGTCACAGGGATCTACATATATTTATTAATTAATTTATTAATTATTTTTTAAAAATAGGTTTTGCATGACTAAGGGTGTAGCGGGTGTAGTAAATGCGAGTGCTGCCAAATGATTTTGAGAGCGAAAGAGAGTGTAGGTTTGCTGTCCTTATATGGTTTGTTCAGTATGAAATGGTTCGGGGGGGGGGACCAAGGCTGGGTGTAAGCAAGCGAGTGAGTGGCCTTAAATTTGTCGTTGATTCATTCCTGTTCTCTGTCATGATAGTGGTAGGAGATTTTTAGAAAATACAAAGCAAGTCACTGAACTAGAGTAGCTTTAACTAGCACGTGTTGACCAATGCACTCTCATATGCTGCGACTATCTACTACCACCAATAATTTCATTTAAAAGCAAACATAACCAAAGGAAACGAAGGAGGAAAAAGAAAATTAAAATTTTTCTAAATAAGAATGATAACTAAGATGTTCACAGATTTTCTGTGCCTGGCGCAAGTGCAAAAGAATCAGAGTAAAGTAAGAGTGAGTATCTCACAAGTTCTGGATGAGCTAGATTTTTGTTAAAACAATTGAGTGGAGATGGAGTGTGAGTGTGTGAGTGGAAGGCTGGATTGAAATGGTAGTCTGAAACTTGCTGATTCAGTGTGTCAGCTGCAACTGGGACCGAAACTATCAGACCTTCCCTTTTGACCCTTTCCTCTAACATTCCCAAGTGCTTTCTGTAAGCCAGTCTACTTTTTATTACATGCATGCAAACCCACAGTATTTTCTAAGATTTGGTCCATTTGTATTTTGGTTTTGGATGTCATTTATTGATAATATGAATGATTGCCCCATGATTGAGAAAGTAGACAAATGTATCGTGATGGGGCAGTGTATACGAGTATAATAGCTGTACACACGAGTCAAATTGGATTCCCGAACCGCTGAACTGGCTTAAATTCTGATGCTTGTTGTCTCTGTTGGCAGGCTGTAGAGGTGTGTGCTGAGGGACCCCACCATGCGTGAATATAAGCTTGTTGTCTTGGGCTCTGGAGGTGTGGGGAAATCTGCACTGGTAAGACAAAAATGCATATACCAAACCATACATGCATGAAGAGGTCAATGTTTCCAAATGTGTCATATGTGTAGATATTAAAGTCTATTAAATTAGCCACCAAAAGTACACTGTAATTAGGTCAGGTCACTGCATAAAATACATTACTTATTTGCAGTGTACAGCTGCAGTCATATGGTGGAATTCCTAAATCCTGGACAATAATACTGCCTCTCTTTTTCTTTACAGACAGTGCAGTTTGTTCAGGGAATATTTGTGGAGAAATATGATCCCACAATAGAAGACTCATATAGGAAGGTAAGGCATGCATTTGATGATGTATATATTTCATTTATGGTTTTGTCATGAGGTTATCAACAAAACTGTTGGCGACAACCCTAAATAATACACATTTCTTATCTCTAAGACTCCAACAATAAAGTTTTAGTGTTTATTCCTATTTGTACATTCAAGAAAAATTTTAAAATGCTAGTTAGATTTTTACTGCAGACGTTCTAGGTAAGAAGGAGCACTAAATTTGTTTGTAATTGAATTAGCATAATAACTATACAGATTTTTTAAAAGACATTTTGATTCCTTTTAGTGATGTGGAGATCTCCCCCTTTCTGTCCCACATAGAGGTGTACGACAGAAGTGAGATCCCACAGAACCCACAGAGAAAGTCGTGAGAATAGGTGGTTTTTACCCTTATGTAAGTGCGAGAAGGCTTTTTAGATATAAAGCTGGAGGCTCTAGCTCAGGCAAGATTAAAAAGTTGTTCCTCCTCTAGCTCCACCTGAAGAAAATCCATATACATTCACTGGCAGCATGTTTAGTTAATTCAGGCTATTTTGATAAAACAGGAAATGTATCTCAGTTGTTTAAATAACTTTACCAATTTGAGTATCAGAGTAATCGTGTATCAATTGGCTGTGACTTTGCCTGACCAACTGCAAGTGTTTTAAGGGGTTGACTAATTTGTGTCCTGGTGTTCACTTACATTTGCCTTCCTTTATTTTTTTGCGTTCTTATCTATTCTGGTTCTCTCTTTCATTCTAGCAAGTAGAAGTGGATGGGCAACAATGCATGCTCGAAATCCTTGACACAGCAGGCACAGTAAGTGCAGTATTGAACTTTACTAATTTCAACACAGGAAAAGCTAAGACCACAATGTTTCAAATGTAATATTTAATAAATATTGTAATAAACTGAATAAAATGCAATAAAAAATGCAGTTTGTTTTCCACTAAACTCGGGTATGATGAGCCTGTTAAACTTACTGTTATGTATATTATTGCCATGATTGTGGTCTTTTCTTTTCTTTTCTCCATTCATATGTTATAGGAACAATTTACAGCGATGAGGGATCTGTATATGAAGAACGGACAGGGCTTTGCTCTTGTCTACTCCATCACAGCACAGTCAACCTTTAATGACCTTCAAGACCTGAGAGAACAGATCTTAAGAGTCAAAGACACAGAAGATGTAAGCATTTCTATGCTTAATTTTTTTTTATTTATCTTTGAGTGGCATAGTTCCTCAAAAACTGGGGGTCTCATTTATATTTCTATCATAACCTAATGTTCCTGGTTTTTAGACCACTGTAACAAGTCACTATTTTCTTGATTATATTTTTGCGACGGTAATGTGAAAAAACCTAATTGCTGTTTGGTTTTGTCAATTTAATCCGTTCAAATTTGTTTCTTACTCAAATAACTTTTCTACTCATAGTATGTTTCTTGAGCATTTGATTTCTCAGTTTCCTTTAATAATTGCATAATAAGAATGAATCTTGCCACTGATTGCAATGAATAAATGTTTTAACTTGGTTGCATAACTTGCTAATGTGTGCAATCAAAAATTTGTTTGCTTACCTATCTAGGTGCCGATGATTCTGGTGGGGAATAAATGTGACCTGGAGGATGAGAGAGTTGTAGGGAAAGAGCAAGGTCAGAACCTTGCTCGGCAATGGAATAATTGTGCCTTCCTAGAATCCTCCGCCAAATCAAAGATCAATGTCAATGAGGTAGGTTTGTTTTAAGTAAAATTTAAATATCATGCCTAAATTATTCTGGGCTGTGTGATGAAAACTTGTCTTTGTGAGAATCACTTTCAATATATGATTGAATCATTTGTAATAGTCATAAATTAGATTATGAATTGTTGATCATTATTGTCATACTCTGCGACGGAACACAGCAGTGTGTGTGGATTATTCAGAAACAAAAAATAACACCAGGAATGTGAAAGATTTGACTTAGTTTGTTGCAGTATATGCAGTCTTATTTACTATTCATCCTCTTTACTTGTTACTGTTAAATATTGTATTTGTCTGCGTTTGTGCCAGATCTTTTATGACCTGGTCAGACAGATCAATAGAAAAACGCCGGTGGAAAAGAAGAAAGCCAAAAAGAAGTCTAATTGCACACTGCTCTAAAATGCACATACACACTCTCCCCAGCAGCAGTTCTGAGCCAGGTAACCAATGCAGTTTTATTTCAGAGTGGAGGTAGTAAAAGCTCTTTTAGTAAATTGTTGGATTTAATTTCAGACTATGCCTTTTTAATATTAAAACTAAATAAACAATTATTACTAATTAATAATTGACAATATAAATGTTCGTGCATTTTAAATAAAGCAAACTTCCCAAGTACTCATATTGTTTTAATTGGATTGTTAGTGAAATGTAGAAATTTGAGAAAACTTTAATATAGGTAGCATTCCTGAATGTATAGGTGCTCAGCTACGTCGCCTCCTGCTGGTGGTAAAAAGCGCCCTAACTTATCTGTTCTGCATTTTGAAAAAGCTATTTAAGTACTGACAAACTGAAAATCCTATTAGATTCCATTATGAAAGTCAATTAAATGTAACAAATGGCCTTGTAGATTAAAAAACTGGATTTATGGCTTGCTTATTTATTTATTAAGGGTTTTTTGTAATAGAAAATTTGTCACCTGTGATTATTTTCTGCATTTGTTTATTTTTGTTTCCTAGAATGCTGAGATGAAGACCTGTTGCCCTACTGGCCAGCATTCCAGCCCCATTCAGTAGTTATTGGAAACCAATGTCGGCAAAGGCAGAACATGATTAAGACTCACTTTTCAGCTTAAGGAAAGGAGTGAAAAGAAGTTTACCTCCTTATATTTTCAACATTTTCTGCTTTCCCTTCCAAGAAAAAAAAATCCCTCTCCGTGGGAAAAAAACCCACCCCCAGACATGATAAAACAGAATTGAATTGTCTTTCTTGAGCTCTTACAGTTTTTTGCGATATTGCCATTTTTAAAGAAGGACTATAGAAACCAGACTCTTGTGAATCAATTTGGGGGATGTTTGTGACATGCTGTTCATTTAATACATTTCAGAAGCATGACCACATTTAAAATAATCATATTAATGTTTGCAAAAGTTTAATCATAATAATATAATAGCCTTTTCTTTTATCACCATCTTTATGACCAAGCCTTCCTCTTCTTGCTAGTTTACACTCCAGTTACATCTGGGGTTATACACACCCTATTCAGCCGGAACAGCTCATCACCTAACATTTTTTCCTGAATTACTTTGTTTTATAGTTGAGCTCAATATTTTCCATATTTCACATAATTTATGATAAATTCCATTTTCTGCATAAAGCGATTGTGGAAAATGGTTATTTTATTAATAGATGGGCAGAAATAACAAATGGGTTTCTTTGTCTCATGCTGAAAAATATATATTGTACTAAAACCAACTCTAATTTCTCATGTTGTTCTGTCATGCGCAAAGTGGTAATTTTTCAGCTTTTATGAACGATTAAATTTTAGTACATTTTCATTAAGCTTTTGGTGTTTTGTATTTTGTTTAACCCCCCCCCCCCTCTCCCTTGGACCTCAATGATCTATTTTGTGCCTGTATAGGAGGAGAATGAAAATGGGTTTATAACAGTGTTGACTTCTCCGTCTATAATAAAATAATCTGTGATTAGCTCTGCATTGTCATAAACCAAATAATTATACAGAAGAAAGAATATTTTCAGACATTTGATTTAAAGATTTTCTTCTTGATTTCCTTATGTTGTCAGTCATAATTGTAATTTTATTTAAAGATTTTTCTTTTTGGCTTACTTGATCATTTATGCTATTTTATGTTGATTTAAATAAATGTATTTCATTTTGAGTGATTACATTTTTAGGTTTGTAGATCCCACCAAAAATGTTCTGTTGTCATATAAAATAGCATTGGGGAAAAAAAACACAAATTTACTAGATTTATTGTCATAGCTTTATCTTGGTAAATGTTCCTCTGCAGTGCTTTCAATTTTTTTTTCCACTAGAGGGAAGCAAATTACCGGCCTTGCGCTCCTGACACTATAATTGCACCGAATCTGATGTGCTTCAAGAGAATTCAGGGTCTTGCTAATAGTTTAATCGTGATTTTGCTAGGAGACTGTAACATTTGAGGAGCACTCTATTTGATGACGGCTCTTCTGTCACCTTTTTGAAGCTTTAATGCTTGCTCGCTTTTACATCTAGGTTATTAATCTTTCAATTCAAAATTTTCTCCCTGTAATTACTTTTTATGGATCTCATGAGGTACCTAAATTGACCACATATACTTTCATACATGAAAGTCTGCTAACTGGTTTGTTACTTGGGTCACATGTACTCAATTTTTTAAAATTTTATTTTATTGATTTTATTTCTTTTTTTTATCCGTAAATATTTTTCCAAGATAATAGTTGTGAACTATTGTCGTTGACATTGACCTCTGCGTTTCAAATTACTGAAGGTTCTTTTAGGCAGATGATTCTGGCCTTTTCTTATCTCAGGGCTATTGTCTTGTTTATAAAACTGAATATACATTATAACCAGTTTGTTTCATGCATTTGAGCTATGTGTTCATTAATTTAAATGCTGATGATGTGTATAAGAAAGCATAACTGTAGCTAATCACAAGATTATAATATTTATAATAATATAATAAATAATTTTAGTGTTAATGTTTCTACAGTAACTCCTTCACAAGCACATACATCTATGAATCTATGGCTAATAATCTGATTGCAAAATTATTATTTAATAAATAATTGATATGGTGATTTTTTTTGTTAATTTAGCTTATTATTATAATACAGGAAATAAGTTTTTAAAGGTTTTTTTACAGTATTATACAGGAAATATTATACAGGAAATAAGTCTTTAACCTTGACATCATCTTGAGAAGATTTTGTGCTCTGTTACTTGCGTTAATTGCTGTGGTACAAGAAAAATGGTGGAACATTTTAGTTTTGGTTCAATGATTTGATTAAAGAAGTAGCATTCTAGGAATCCTTGTGTTTAGTGGAAAATAACTGGGACATTTCCTTTTTCTATCACTACTTGTCTGCAATTCCTACGAACACTCCCAATTTTAGCAATAGGAGATTTTTTCACTAAAGCTGCACTTTTGTTTGTCCAGTATTGCTTAATTAAACACTTCGGTATATGCTTTATTGGAAATTAACGTCACACCACATTGATTAGTGTGCATATAACAGCATACTCCGTTGTGTTTTTATTAATTACATATCTGATCGGTTGTGGTCCCTGTACTCTAGCCATCATCCTGTTTTGCTGATCTGATATCAGGCTTCATTGTCTTCTACTTCATCATGTCAGGCTGACCTGGAGAAAGTGACGATTTCTTTTCTTTGAATGCACAGGCCTGATCTTGCATGGGGAGGAATCCCTCGGCAAAACAATCGTATGTCTTTAGGAATAAATGTGAGCATTTGTGAGGCTAAGGGAACTCTAGGGAGTTTGACCTTGTAGAATCCATTGGCAGTGTGAAATAACAGCAGTCTCAAGTCTGTAATTGAAGTGTAAGCGTGTGGAAAACGGTTTAGCACTTAGGTGAAGAACAGCCATGATGTGTTTACAGTTCTACATCCCACACCCAGAACTCAACATAAATAAAACACTTGGCTACACAGTTGTAGCCCATTATTAACGGATTTCACACATACAATACGTGCTTTTTTGTTGAATGGCAATGGCCTCATTGAAGGCTGGATTTTTCTGTATGCTGCATTCAACCACTCATGCTGCCTTTTGTGTAGCTGAAGTGTTTTCATGGTGAAGTCTAAGATTTAAAGAATTATCTTTTTCAAATGTGCATCCTATAGTCATTTATGTCATTCAAATTCTATAGCTCTATCTATGTACAGCAGCAAGAAAAAGTATGTGAATCTTTTGCAATTTCATGGTTTTCTGCATTCATTTGTCATGAAATGTTATCGGATCTTCATCTAAGTCAAGGGTATTGATAAATACAAAGTGCCTAAGATAACACAAATTGAATACATTCAAAATAGAAGTGGAAAAAGTGCTAAAAGATCTCAAAAAGCGACACATCATGCCATGATCTAAAGAAATTCAAGAACATGATAAAGTAACTAATATGTATCCTTCTGGAAAGGCATTTTTCTGCTCAGGGACTCCGGCGAACCACAGTGAGAGCCATTATCCACAAATAGAGAAAACTTGGAACAGTCGTGAACCTTCCCAGGTGTGGCCGCCGTGCCAAATTACCCCAAGAGCACAACGACCATTCATCCTGGAACTCATGAAAAAAAATAACAGAACAACTAAATCGAAAGAATTGCTGGGCTCTTTTGCCTCATTAAGTTCAGTGCTCATGATTCAACAATAAGAAAGAGGCTGGGCAAAAATGTCATCCATGGGAGAGTTCCAAGGCAAAAGCCACTGCTGACCAATAAGAACACAAAGATCCGTCTCACATTTGCTCCAAAAATATCTTGATTATCTCCAAAGACTTTTGGGCAAATATTCTGTGGACTGAAGGGACAAAAGTTGAACTTACTGGAAGGTGTGCATCCTATTACAACTGACGTATAATAACACAGCATTTCTTCGTACCAGCAATCAAACATGCTTTGCTGCTTCAGGACCTGGACGACTTGGCATATTTGATGCAATCATGAATTGCCTGCTCTACCGGAAATTCCTTAAGGATAATGTCCGGGCATGAGTTTGTGTGCTCCTGCTCAAGCACAATTTTGTTTTGCAGCAGGACAATGATCCGAAACACACCAGCAAGTCCACCTCTGAATGGCTCAAAACAAAAAACAAAATCAAGGTTTTGGAGTGGCCTAGTCAAATTCTGAACTTAAATCCGATTGAGATGTTACCTTAAAAAGGCTGTGCATGCACAAAAACCCTCCAATATGGCTGAATTAAAGCAACTCTGAAAAGAAAAGTGGGACAAAATTCCTCCATAGCAACATGAAAGACTCATTGGCAACTATCACAAACGTTTGATTGCAGTTGTTGCTGCCAAAGGTGGCACAACCAGTTATTAGGTGTAGTAAGCAATTATTTTTTTCAAATAAGGCCAGACAGGTTTGGACAGATTTTTACCCATTAAAAATTAAATTATCATTTAAAAACTGCATTTTGTATTGAGCATCTGTCTATAAAAATGTATAAACCCAGAAATCTAGTCTTGTCTTGTAGGATTCGCCTCGTCATACATGATGTAAGTTCGTGTTTTCACAAGATTGCGTGAGATTGGTGTGTCAACAGCTGGGGAGGTTGAGTAGACGAACAGAAAAAAAAAAAAACAGAACAATGTTTGAACGATGATGTCCTGGCAATATGTTTAAGTGGTTTCATGAACAGCTGTAGAGGTATGAAGTCTGACCACTAATGTGTTCACACAGAATAGAATCAGGACAGTTTTATGCCCAAAGGTAACGGAACTTTATATGACCTTCCCAGTACACACACCTGTTTATCCTGCGGGCTGGATTTGCTATTGAGGTGTGCGTGTGTGAGAGGTAAAGAGAGAGAGAGAGGGAGAGAGAGAGAGTTTGCACCCTGTTATTAAAGTCCTACATTAATAGTCACTGCATTGATCATCGTGTATGACTGATGCTGCTGTGTGTCTGCATCTGGAGCTGGAATCTACATCTGTTCCTCTCTCACCATATGTGCTTCAGAAATTTCAAGCTATAAATGAGCTAGTCGCTTTTTTTTTTTTTACTGCTTCATGAGTTCAAAACTAGTTAGATTTCTTGTTGTGTGTCTGTAGGATAAGATGTGTTTTTTGATTTATGTAATACTGGCCTTGGTGTCCGAGCAGATTTTGATTGTAGCTGCTGAGCAGAGAAATAGGTTCAACGACCAGAAAAAGAAAGGGAAAAACACTACTCTTCATTGACAAAATAAGGAAGGAATTAGAGAAGTTTTTTTTTATTTGATATGTACTCTGTGCTTGCACAATGTGATGCACTTGCTGTAACTCGAGCTTATGTCACTTACTCAGACTACCACTGCCTGCTGCACTACACGCATGAGCGGTCACTCACTCATCATCTATACCGCTTAATCCTGTATTCAGGGTCACGGGGCCTGGAGCCTATCCCAGGAGACTTAGGGCACATGGCAGGGTACACCCTGGACAGGGTGCCAATCCATCTCAGGGCACAGACACACACATACACTCACTCATTCACACACTACGGACAATTTGGGAACGCCAATTAGCCTAACCTACATGTCTTTGGACTGTGGGAGGAAACCGGAGTACCCGGAGGAAACCCACCAAGCACRGGGAGAACATGCAAACTCCATGCACACAGAGACAGGAAACGAGTCTGGCCGGGGATCAAACCCGGACCCTGGCGGTGCAAGGTGCTAACCACTACACCACCGTGCCGCCCATGAGCGGTCAGTGGAACAGTAATTTTCTCGCTAGAGCAACTGAAAATCCTTCTACAGCTTAAATCATTAGATAGTCTATATTAAAGCACATATGTTATTACTTGTTAAATATCACTATAAGGGCCCCAGAGTGGCGCAATGGTAAAGTGCTCGCCCTATCTTCTGGAGATCGCTAGCTTGATGGTAACCTCCCGCCGCTGGGGGCCTAGAGAGAGCTGATTGGCCAAGGTCCCCCCGTCGGAGTGGGATGGGAGGCACTTAGCGCTCTCAGATCACCATGGCTCTACAGCCAATCATGGGCATCTGTGAGCTCACGCAAGCGGAAGGAGAGCTTTCTTCCGAATGTCTGGCTTCCAATTTGTTTGTCCATATTTATCATTCTACGACTGATCACAGCTTTTGGTCAGAGCACTCATCCCATATTAGATATTCCGAGACTGCTTTATATATGTTTTGGCACACCCTGATTATAGGATGGACCCAACCTTTGGTACGGTCACTATTCCATTTTAGTGTATCTTGTTCTCTGGTTTATAAGTGAAATAGTTCTGTCTAGGCATTTAGTTAATGGAGCTGTAAAGTCCGGTTCTCTCAGTTCTAATCTAGGAAATGTGAGCATTCATGCTGACATGGCTTCTGGCAGAAAGCCTGACCTGTCAGTTTTAAGCTGATAGGTTTCTGTCTCACCTCTCATGGCCTTGCACTGGGGTGGAATGCAGGGGTATTTAAGATTTAAGCATGTTAATTTATTATACAGATATTAAGCATAAAGACATTACCTTGCTTTTTTATTTCAGTAAAAGTATGCATGTTGTAAGGGGTGCAGTTCTTACTGAATGATCAGATGAAAGGCATTTTAGAACTGATGCTTATCACGTATCATCATGCAGTCAATGCAATTGATAATGAATTAATATTGATGAAGTATTTGTTATGAAGGTTATGCAGAATTTCCATTAACATATGCATGCACATGTTCTTCTATACTATTTTCAGTTTCCGAGAAAATGAGTAAATAAAAGAAAAATCTAATTTAGTCTAGATCTCCATACATCTAATTTATTAACTATAAGTGATGCAAATGTAATTTTTGTATTCACAATTAATTTCACACAACATAATTTGCATAGAACACTTTTAATAAACAACATAGTTTATCAACATAAATTGATTTGTCAAACAGAAGCTCTTTGGCCATTATAGAAAATAATTACAAAAGAAAAATAATATTTAAATAATAATATTTGTGGCAAGCTGTCTTGTGTACATACTAAAGCTTGGACATTCACAAAAAGGAAATGGAGTTCAAACATGCTTAATGAACCGTACTTAGCTTTGAGTGAATATTTGATCAATGAAATCGATTGCTCAATTAATCACAACTGTGTGCTGTGTTCCAGTAACTGCTCGGGTTAACTGGTGAAATGTGGCCATTAACTTTATATGCTAGACAGGACATACGCTGCATATATTTCTGTATGTGTATAGAATATCATAGGTGAATACTGGAATTATGTTTGTCATTATGAGTTAAAAATAATAATAATAATAATAATAATAATACTGTATAGTATGTGGAATATCAGTAGTGGAAAAGCATTTGCAGAAGGATGAACATCATATTGTATATTAAAGAAATGTATGTGAACACATTTGGTTTCTTATATAAATGGTATTTAGCTTATTTTCCCTGGGTTATTCAGCACTTGATTTTGACTGACAGTTGAACAAGCCTACCTTAAAGGTTGTACAAACAGGCAGACAATCAATGAACGGATTGACACTAGTTAATTTGACTCATCAGGAACAGACTACTTGTATTCCCCAAAAGGACCGTAGGCTCCTTTTTGCAATTATATCCTATTTGAGAGCATTGTATACATTACCTTTATTCAAAGACACAGTATGTGACACTGTATATGGATGACTCCATGTTAAAGGAATGCTCACTAGTGATAATTACATGCTCAAGCTTGTGCGTTGGGGAGCTATTGTTTTCTGAAAAAAAAAAAAGGATCAAAGGACCTTTACCTTCGGAACAAGGTTGATGACAAGACAGAAAAGGAGAGTTAAACAAACACACCTCTGTTACACCCTCTGCATGTGTTCATTATTGGCTTCTAAATTTCAAATAGCTCTTGAGAACAGACTTAATTTGATCTCTTCTAACTTGCAGTACTGTAATGCCACGCTTATTTAGCAACAAATAAACATGTGATGTTTTAAACCCAGACTGCAGAGCTATAATCAAACATCGGCCCTTTTGAAATGTTCGTTTCTGTATTGTCTGGTTTTGGTTTGCTTTTTGCTTTCAATCCACCAACTCTTGTCCAGAACGGCTTGTAGACACTATCTTTAGGTTTGGACGCTTTATTCTTCTTCATGGCTCTTTTAAAGAGGGTTTCCTCCTCATCCTGTAGGTGTAACCATCCTGGTCTCTCCTTGAGAAGTTTTTCCCGGTCAGGCCGAATACTACGCAAGACCTTTTTGAAGATGCTGGTGGTTAGAGAGAGTCGCCTACAGAACTCCTGAGAGCAGCTGAGTCGTAGTGGATGCTGAGATGCTTCAGCAATCCGTCCGGTGCTCTCTGCCTCACCAGATATCCGGTTCTCCAGTTCAGGCAGATCCAGCCAGTTACCCACTAAATCAGCAAAGACATTGTCTCCGAGCACTAATGGCTGTCTGTTGCGGCTTTGACTCATCAGAGAGGATGTCCAGTCGCTGGAGTCATCCGTGTCGAATTGAGAAAAATCACTGTCGATAGAGGGCCCTTCCCGTGAAAGTGTGGTCATTAGTCCTTGGAGATCAGCCATTGTGGCTGAATGGAATGAAGATTGATGCTCCTCGATGGTGGATCTTGAGGTTGAATGGCTTCCAGTGTTGCTTGATGGGATGTTGTCTCGAGAATCACAAGAAGAGAAGCTGTCATCCTCAGAGCTGGAAAAGGAAGCAGAAGTGCACAGACTTCCTCGATGGTGGGTTCCTCTAGGTTCCTGCCTTCTTGATACAGGGTGTGGAGCCAGACTATATTTCTCATATGGGGAGCTGGTGAGGAATTTAGAGGGCTCCATTTCTAGGTCAGACAAACTTGATTCTCTTGTAAATGTATGTTTTTTTGGCTGTTCTGAAATCCGTGTTTCTTTCTGTCTGCTTCCAACTGCGGTATGATTTAGATGATGTGTGGTCTTTAATGCTGAATCTGAAGTTATGGGTCTGTGAGGAGAGTGTTGGTAATGCTGACTGGTTTTGCAGGAGAGCTGAAGTTGTTCCAGAGCAGTCTGCACCTTGAGGAGTTTCAGCTCCTGCAAAGCTCCCATCATAGAGTTCATCTGAGTCTGGAGACCATCGCCCGCCTCCCGCATGGAGATCTGAAAGAGAAATATTCTTTAATATAAAGTAACTACCAGGTTTTCATCAAAGATCATGTTCAAAGGGGAACCAACATATAAGTCTGTGTTGCTAAAATCCTAAGAAATGACATCATTTGGCATCCGCGGACATAAAAAGTACCACCTAATATGGATGACTACATGAGCAGAATTCTGCGGTTGGTGGTGATCTACCATTCCACGGGCTCAGATTTCACCTCAGGGATCTGATTTAGGAGGAGAACAAAAGAGCTGAGTCCCGCCTTTTGGTTTCAACTGGCAGTACTCTTACACACACATGTAATGTCATGCAAAGAATAAGGAGGAAACTAACCCCTGGAAAAAAGTAGCAAAGCTTTGACACTTGTCACCTGTCAGCCTTGTGTATCAATCTACTGCTGTACAGTTTTCACTTTGCATATTTTTAGCAGTATTCCTTCTTCTATGTCTCTCACACACCTGTTATTCTGTAACTGTATCTCCTCAAGGCAGGATCAAGGTGAGAGTCAAAGTCTGTTCATCATAATGGCATCAGCATCAAATTGTGTGTGTGTGTGTGTGTGTGTGTGTGTGTATGTGTGTGTATGTGTGTGTATTTGTGTGTATGTGTGTGTGAGTGTGTGTGTGTATGTGTGAGTGTGTGTGTGTGTGTGTGTGTGTGTGTGTTTAGTCTTGAATCTAGTAGCAACAATGAAATGCCTTTATTACAGCAATTTGCCCCTCGAATTAATGAACTATAGATTTCCCCTTTCCTTAATGGACACACACACTGTACATTAACAGTGCTGCCTGTAAAAGGTCTCTGCGTCTCTCAGATTACAGATCAATAGCTGTTATCAGCTTCTAGAGAGCAAGATGTGCACTCCTGGAACAGTAACCTCAGTTAAAGGGTGAAAATGTAAAAATCTTTAAAAGAGATTCATTTAATAATGATGTCATATAAATAATTACATATACTTAAAAAGCATAAAGTTTAACATTGCAAAGTACTTATTTAAAAACTGTGCTTTTCTAACAGTTGTAAGCTAGCACATAAAGCTATATAGTGCCATTTCAAGATGCAACATCAGAATAATTATAACAAAGCTTATATGCACCAATAAAAATGAACTTACCCTATAACATATCTATAAACATGATTTCTGCAGTAATGCTTTCTGGCAGAGCTTTGCTAGAGTTATGTAAACCATTAGTTTAAAAATAAGCACTATCACCTTACCATACTCCAGTAAGCTCTCTCTCTCTCTCCCTTGATGTCTCTCTTCCTCTCCCTTTCTCCCCTTCTCTTTCTTTCTACTGTGTATCTGCTTTTTAACCAATCAGGTGACTGACCAATTCATGCGTCACATTGATTCTTTTTTTTTTTTTTACGCTGGCATAAACAGGAGGGCTGTAGGGAGCTGTAGTTTTAAAGAAAAAATTGCCTTTGTGAATCAAACCTCAATCCTGTATGTGACTGAGACATGTCTGAGTGATAATTACTCATATTCATGTAGACTTCTGTAAGAGGAAGTGCATTTGTCTTTGTTTGTGTATCCATGGAGACCATAATTATAGTAGAACAATTAATTGAAGGTGTGAATATGTCTGTTTGGGGGGGACAGAGAGAATTTGTCACGCTTTGCCTGATCACACTTGCTGCACATTCATGACAGTGGGGATTTAAAAAGATCAAATACCTCTTACCAGTTTAGACATGCCACACACATGCACACCTGTACACACACAGCAATATAGAGTAAACTCACGCAGCTGGGTATCCATTCAGTGTGGTCTATACTTCTATGTACATGTTGTTATATTAACCAGTTTAAACGAATATTTTTTTTTTATCTATTTGAATTTCGATCTATTTAACAACGCACAGTGATCGAGTAGTAGAGAACAATACTAAATAAGACAATTGAGATGCACCCATTTGCGGTAACTGGCTTTGACATATATTTCTTGAAATCTGTGCAACATCATGTTTTATTTTGAGAAGCTCATTAAATATAAATGTGAGCATGCTGTAAAGAGCTTTTAGAGGTCATGTGGAGAAACTGACTCTGTAATAATAGAAGAAAGAAGAGGGTCTGTTGTCAGTGACGACTAACACTATGACCTCATAATCATTTAGATATCAATAATGTCTGACGCAAGTGATGTGAAGAAAGACTTCATTGTGTGGAAATGTCAAAAGTATACAAAGAAATCATTCAGACTGAATGAAAGAAGGCTAAAACCAGTATGAACATTGAAGAAGAACTGATCAGCTGATTGTACTGTGGAAATTGATTAAAGACCATTTATTTTGTCTTGGTTTTCTGTAACTGCTGCTTGCTCATCACCCTCGTCTCCTTTGCGCTCTCCTACAGGATGAGCCCAGACACATTGGGGGATCTGACTTACGTCACCCTAACAACTCATTCATGACGGATATGGTTGTGAGTAACATCCCTAAGGCAATCTCAGATCTGCTAGTCAGCACCGTGCACGCACACACCCGGACACGCTGTGAGAGCATGTCTCCTGTTCTCATTTGTCAACAACTGCATGTGACATGAACAGTGAATGCATAGATGATCTACACAGCATGTTTATCATCACTTAGCTCAGTGGGGTGATAAACCAGCCAACCTATTGATTGCTTCTTAATGATCTTTATTGCACCTCTGGGAAGGATAAGTGCAACTACTTCACTTATAAACAGGGGGATGAAAAGGAGGTATTCATTCACAAGATGCAGGAATACTGAATAAAAGCTGTAATAAAAGGTGGATGGCAGTACACTCAATACCCTGACTGTTTAAGTGTGAATGGCATGTTATATTCGCAATCAGCAGGTTTTTAAGCTAAGGTTTAAGGGTGTTTCCTTTACAAGGGAGACAGGGAGAGAAAATTCCTGCAAATAAGCACACTTATTTTTTAAACATGCCAAAATAAATCAAAATTACTATAATTGTGTTTATGTACACAACATTTATTGTAACATTATATGATGAAATTGTGTAACTGAACATTTTTATGAACAAATATATGCTGTGTTAATCGGGTCAAAATGTCTCAGGATATGTCTTAAGATCTCTACTTGGCTTCATGTATGGAGCTGTTCAGACATCAGAGATTGAGCTAAGACACACTCATCAACCCTGCAGGCAAAAAGGGAGTACAGATAAAAAAAAGTACTGACAGTCTGTACTGAAAAACTTCTGCCATGGCTGGAATAGTGGTAAATTACAGAAATCTGCTTTTCAATATCTTACTTTGTATACTGTCATCTATACTATTAATATTTGACGTAATTATACATCAATATATGAATGCAGTGCCAGGCACAGTAATGAGTTCCTCCCTTGTGTTTACGGCTGTCATGATCATTTGAACTAGGATATCCAAAATAACAGAAAATATCTTGATATATTTGATGCTTGTTAAACTCCAGTGTAGAGGCATTTTAGACAATTCAGAGCTTTAAGACAAGCTCTGTTTAAAGAAGCTTTGGACAACAAAGCCAGCCTTTGTTGCTCTCCATTATCCAAGTCTGTATGATGAACCACTGCTCCCCCACAATGCAATCTTCATCCCTTTAACAACTCATGCGCTTACTTGACTTTAACCATTGATCAACCATGAAAAAATTGGGGGAAAATTACTTTATTTAGAAATAAACCCCAGTACATAACTGTAACAACTAATTATGCTTTATGCAATAAGTAAAACTGGGGGAAAGAATCAACCGGTGTTATTATTACGACCTACTGTAGAACTGCAGTATGAGGGAAAAGCGAGAGGAAGACAAGCCAATCATTGGCATAGTATAACAATTAGCCAATCAGCTTCGTTTATTTCAAATCAGTTTCCAGTGCACGCGCCCGTCGCGTGACAGACTTGCACTGTTCCAAAATCTGACACGCAGCGCACTAAAGCACATACACGCCATTATGTCATATCAAGTGAGCTACGCGTAATAATGTAATGAGTAGGAAATTATTTAGGCTTCGCATTAGATAGAACTACAGTAGCAGACACTTATTTCGAAGTATTCATAAGTGAATATAGATAAAAGAAAAAGAAACAAGAAAATTAATCCAGTACTGTACATTTATTCACATGCCCAATAAAGTCTACAAAAATGGACTAATAAATACTACTACTACTAATAATAATAATAATAACAATCACAATATTATTGATAATAATAATAATAATAAAAAACACTCACCAGTTCATGTTTCAAACGTTTCAGGCCCTTGTCCATGTCTTTGCGCTCCGGCACGCGCTCCATCAGGCAAACACTCTAAACTATTAAATACTTATTTAACTAGTGTTTTAAGCTTACACACGCTGTCCTATTTACAAATCATAAAACCTAGCTGGAGCTATGAAAGTCTCAGTGGTGATATGCGGTTTCCTCGGCGCCGGTCAGGACGTTTTTTTTTTTTTTTTAGCACCAAAGCTGTGAAGCACGAGCTCAAAACTTCACACGCACGCACTTCAACGCACACACACACACACACACACACACACACACAGCGATTTAATTCTGCAGATCTTTCACAGCACCTGACATTTCTCCTACCCAGCACTCAAGCCTGAGGTTCTGTCTGCTCAGTGCGAGTGTGTGAGAAGTACAGCAGGGTGATTTGTCTCCACGTGTGGCGCTCAGACCGCGTTTCAAATCTCCAGGACACACCTCACTCACCGGGGGGGTTAACTAACGGTTTTCCGGGTACAAAACAAAACGAGCCAGTGGTCTAGTCAATGTCTGATCAATGGACACTTCAGCAGGGGTTCATCCATAAGAATGGGACTGTCCCTATTGTTAGCTCACACACTGAATACACCTCTGAGTTCCAGCTCTGATTGGATCCCAAGTATGAGAAAACTACTGATTTTTGCCCTTCTGTTAATCCTTTTGATTTTTTTTTACACTTTTTATGTCAGTACAACGAACGTATGAAATGATTAACATCAACAAATCAAACTTATAAAATAGGCAATAGGATAGAAAGATAGAATTCCAATAAACTCAAAAAAACCTTTTATTTTAATATATTTTATAATACATTCTTATTATTAATATTAGTATTTTGGTTCGTTGGACTGATGGATACACACCACCCTGGAGATACTGTACATTTGTCTTTTCTGTGGCAGTTATTTAAGGGGTCAGGTTGCCAGATCGATGCTGTATTGTCATTCACACACTACAGCCAATTTGGGAACACCAATTAGCCTAACCTGCCTGTCTTTGAACTGTAGGAAGAAACCAGAGTACATGGAGAAAAACCACCAGGCACCAGGAAAACATGCAAATTCCAGACAGACAGACCAGAGGTGGGAATTGAACCCCAATCCTGGAGGTGCCAGACCACAGTGCTAAGCACTAAGCCATTGTGCAGCCCATATACAGTATTAGGTTATGCTTATTATTTTTGCAATTGTTACACATTCTAATAATTATTCCAATTGCCTTCAGGTTGATTATGGCATGCAATACGGTGACCAATTTATGTGTGAAAATGATGCATCGCGCTCCAGAATCACTCATTTACAAGTTACCTCCTGAAATACGACTGTTCCATCAGATGAGTAAAACTACACATTGATAAGAGAATGTGATCGTTCAGTTTATTCAGGTAGTCAGCTGCCTTCAATGCTATATAACATTGCTGAGCGTAAACCTGACTAAGAGTAGCAACCCTAGATCAGTGGTGCAACTATTTATTGCCACTACTTTTGTCACCATGTGCCATTAACACCACTCACTGGAACCGCAATATGCCCATGTGCAATTCATACCACTGTTCCAGCACGTTTCAGCCATGTCACCATGTCACATTCAGCATTGTCTCGTCGTGCCATTCGCACCACTGTTACAGCATGTCTCGGCAATGTTACCATGTACTGTTCACACCATTGTCCTGGCAATGTCTAGACTGGAACAAAAAATATCAGCAGCACCACCATGTACAGTACTGCACAGTGCATCTCAATTAATTTTAATATTGTGAAAATGTTTATTTTTTTCTTCATTTAATTACACATTAGGTTAAATATTTCAATATTTAAATGATTAATTTAAATGATTATGGGAGGCAGGAGAAGGGGTTTTGATTATCACTGTGGCCTCTTACCTTTGAGGGTTTAATTCCTGCTTTAGGATGGTGTTCATGGACTTTGCATGGTCTCCCCGTGGGCTTGGTGTGTTTCATCCGGGTACTCTCCAATTAATCTAACATGCAGATTAGATTAATTGGTGTTCTCAAATGGCCTCTTGTGTGTGTATGCCCAACTTCTGAAAAGTAGTCTGTTCAATTATGCACAGTATGATGTGTATTGTAAATGCTTTTTGTAACTGACTGTAGGAAATATTCAAATATTTTTTAGATTTTTTTTTTTACTTTCATAAGCTGCTAATTCACTTTATGTGTAAGAAATCTAATTTATATGGATTTAAATTTCTAAAATAAATTACAAAGGAAAAATAAACATTTCCATGGTATTCTAATTTATTCAGGTGCACTGTACATACACTGCCATTCACACACACACAATTCTGTTTGAGATGGAAATTAGCTTTGGCCATGTGGAAATAAAGCCCAGCCTACTGATCCCTCAGTCATTGTGTGTGTGTGTGTGTGTGTGTGTGTGTGTGTGTGTGTGTGTGTGTGCGTGCGTGTGTGTGTGTGTCTTGTTATGTTGCAGTGGTGACTGGGGGCAGAAGGAATCAGAGCTGAAATGAAACACTGTAGTTTTGTGCTGGGAGATGTAGTCCAACGCGGTCATGTCTATAGGCCAGGGTATGTTAAGTGAAGTGGATTTCTGACGTCATGACAACATATATACAATGCTTTATATTAATGTCCCTTATTGTAATATTCTTATATTTAACTAGTTATAACACACTCATGAGCGCGTATTAAAAATGTACTGTTGAATGTTGAAGAGAACCAATATACCTGTGAAGACCCCACATATATTTCACAAATATCTTCAACGTACAGACAAACACTTGAGTATACAGTACATCGCTTTCACCGATGTCTGGCGCCATCTTCTGGACCGAAAGGTGTTTTATACACAAACGTCTACTCTTGTCCACAAGAGGGCACTATGGACTCTAACAAGACCTATAATAAATCCACGAAGAAGTGAAGTGAAGCGCACGGCTCCACTCAGGTAGCGGGAAGTATGGCGGCGTGTGTGAGGAAAGCTGCTCACGAGATTGATGTCCGGACGCGAACAGATGATGTTCTGTCGTCTGGCGGAGTGGAGTTCAGCTCCTTACTGCTCTCTAAACCGGTTCTGGAGGGTTTGTCCGCCTCCGGCTTTCAGAGACCTTCACCAATCCAGCTGAAGGCGATTCCGCTGGGGCGGTGTGGACTGGGTGAGCAGTTACACTACAACCCGACCAGCACATTTGTTCTAGTAGTAATAATAATAATAATAATAATAATAATGTTTACAAATGTAACTAAAATATTGTATTTTAATACAAAGTTTGCGTTTGTGCAATATCAACTAGTTGTCTCCTCTCAAACCTTTTAAAGTTATGGATTTAGCTGTGTAAAAAATAATGAATATATTGTATTGTCTTTATAAATGTGCACATAAACATTTTTCCTTTTTTTTGTTATAGTTCTATACAGCCAACATCTTAATGTCTTCACTTTCAGACAGAATTGTTCCATATTAATTATTACTCTACCTGGTTTTCACTAGTGACTTGGGTTTAAACCAGTTCAGTTTATGTCAAATTGGTTTCTGGCTGCAGGTTCATTAGAGCGTACCTGGCTCTGTGTGACAAACCTAATAACTGGTTATGCCACCCTTGGCAGGAACAACTGCATTTGGCCGAAACAACAGGATGCTCACCTTCCAAAAATATAAACTTATGTCTCATCAGTCCAAAGAATATTTGCCCTTTTTTTTTTTTTTTTTTTAACATAGGGCCAGTTTGGTTTGGACAGCTTTTGTCTTAATAAATAAAATCCTAGTCTAAAAACTGCATTTTCCATTTACTTGCGTTATTTGTTGATGATCTGAATCATTTAAGTTGAACAAATATGCAAAAAATACAGATGGAAGAGGCAAATGCTTTTCATGCCACTGTACATCATTAATTTGTAGGTGAAACTGCGTCTGTTTCTGTGTTTTGTACATAGTTCTGTCAGATTCAAATTTCACCATAATTTATGTATCTTGTTTTTTCTTTTTTAGATCTAATCGTTCAGGCTAAATCTGGCACCGGAAAGACCTGTGTGTTCTCCACCATTGCTCTGGACTCCCTCGTCCTTGAAAATGCTGCCACTCAGGTATTTTGTTTATTCATGTATTTAACTTTATGGTTGGATGACTTTACACTAACGGCTGATTTCAGTGCTTGTCAAGGTTAAGACGTTAAGAGCAAATCATCACTGGGTCATTCCATATAAATGTCTTTCCATGGAGGCCTCCTGACTGACTCACTCAGATTTGCTTTAATCCTCTGTGGAAATTGTCAGTATTCCCAATAGTAGTAGTAGTGTGTACAAATCAGTCTTGCATCTGTAGAAATTCTGAGATTGAACGGCCATTATGCCACATTATTTCCACGTGTAGATGATGATGATGATGATGATTTTTTAATTTGTTTATTTATACAAAACTGTGTATATCTGGTAAAACTCCAGCTAAGATGTACAGGAATGAGACATTAAAATGAATGAATTATTAAATTAATACATAGTTAGTATCTGTTTAATAAATGATTATTGATAATGTGTGACAAGTTCTGGCACAAGAAGAGGATGCTTTGCTCAGGAAATACACCAACTCTGAATTCAGAACCTTGAACCTGTATTAATGAAGGTATCAAAAATGTTGTGTTAAAATCAGGTATATGCAGCTTTACAAAGGTAAAGGAGCTACTAAACATGGCTATATGCATTTGAAATATAAGGCAGGAAACATTTTGTGTTCCATTTTTCATTGACCAAAAACACTGAAGCACCAAGTGTTCTTTCAGACATCAACCTAAATGGAGGGGAAAAGTAACTTTTAGCAGGCTGTAAATTAGAAATATACAACTGTGAAGAACTGTGTTAGAACTTTTAAACTTGTAATGGGTAACAACGCTTGAAAATTTCACGCACCTACCATGAACAATATACAAGTCAAGAGTTTTGGAACTTCTTTTCCTTTTCTTTTGGAACACTTCTGTAGTACTTGATTTAAAATTAACTGATACAAATCTGGTTCCCATTAAAACCTATTTATAAAATTATAAATTGATTAATATTTATAAAATAATGAGCATTATTTTGAGAAATTATGAAGCAAGAACATTCTTTAGACAATAGACAATCTTGTCAGGGTCTATTCTCTGTTTTTTTTTTTTCTCCTTTACAGGTTCTTGTTTTGGCGCCGACCAGAGAGATTGCTGTTCAGATCCATGCAGTGGTGATGGCCATCGGCAGTGCCATGGAGGGACTGGAGTGCCATGTGTTTATTGGTGGACGGCCTGTGAGTCAGGACAAACTCCATCTGAAGAAATGTCACATTGCTATTGGATCACCAGGTTTGTGTGAATATTGCAGAATGTAAGCTGTAGGTTAGAGTTCAGTCTTCATATAAAGTCTCCGTATAAACAAATGAGTTGTGTGTGCGCGCGCGTGTGTGTGTTGAATTGTTTTGAATATGGAGTTGATGTTTGTTTTAGGTCGTATAAAGCAGCTGATTGAGATTGGAGCTCTGCTAACAGCCAGCGTCCGTCTGTTTGTTCTGGATGAGGCGGATAAACTGCTAGAGGAGGGCAGCTTCCAGGAGCAGATCAAGTGAGACACACACTCTTCCCAATGCATTTCAGCTTTATTCACTTTAATGTGTGTTTATTGTATTTAATGTTCTCGTCATATCAAACGGAGTCTGAGTTTTGGGTCAATATCTATATCTGCATGTTTTAGCTGGATCTTCTCCTCCCTGCCGGTAAATAAACAAATGCTGGCGCTCTCTGCAACTTATCCAGACTCCTTAGCACAGCATCTGTGCAGGTACATGAGAGAACCAACATTTGTGCGCCTAAACCCCAGTGATCCGGGACTCATCGGTGAGGCTACACCCTACTTCTGTCAAATAACACCTGTTATTTATCAAAGAAAACCAAACATGTGGATCATAACCATCAGGTTAACCATTCTCACCATTTTCTTCCAATGCAGGTCTGAAGCAGTTCTATAAGCTGGTGCACTCGCATTCCCTGCCTCATAAGATCTTTGAGGAAAAAGTACAGAATCTGTTGGAGCTATTCAGTAAAATTCCCTTTAACCAGGCGCTGGTCTTCTCCAATCTGCATACAAGGTGTGTCTGCTTTTCTAAAAGAGGAGATGATAATCTTGTAGATCATGAGATGTTAATATTATCTCTAATGTATTATTATTATTATTGATTTAATATTACCAATTTTCATATGAAAAAAAAAATCCTGTGATTCACTATTGTAATTTGACTGATTGGAAGTGTGTGTTCCTCTGTAGGGCGCAGCACTTGGCTGATGTGCTGTCCTCCAAAGGCCTGCCTGCAGTCTGTATCTCAGGTGAGGCTCTCAGCACTCAGCTCTGTACTTTGCTTTCTCTCCATGAAGGTGGAACATTTAAGTGTATTTGTGTGTGTGTGCATGCAGGTGGTTTGAGTCAGGAGCAGAGGCTGGAGGCGATGTCTAAGCTAAAGCAGTACCAATGTCGAGTTCTCATCTCCACTGATTTGGTGAGATCAGACATAGCAGTCAGTGTATACAAACCTGCATGTAATACTATAAGTTAAAACCTGTTTTTATTTTTCCCCTCTCTTAATTTTTTTTTCCCTCTCTTCCCTTTGTAGACATCTAGGGGTATAGATGCAGAGAAAGTGAATTTAGTGATTAATCTGGATGTGCCTCAAGATTGGGAGACATACATGCACCGGATTGGCCGCGCTGGTCGCTTTGGTTAGTTTGTTTTCTAGTTAATTCTGTTGGTAACTAACGAACTACACCTGTTTACCTATTAGACATCAGACACCTTCCTTTTTTTCACTCAACCTCTTCACATGTGCATTGTAGTAAATTTGTGTTGGTGATCTTTCTTGGAATTAAAAGAACAAGGATCTGACTTATTTCAATTCTATAAATGTTTAGCTTTCAATATATGTAAAAAATATCTATATAAATAAATTAAATATACACTAACTTTCAAACTTTCAAATATCAGTGGAAAAAGTAAGGATGAAACGGCAATGCACTTATTGTAAATGTAGTAAGGAATTAATGAAGCTACAATAATTTATGCAAAATAATTTGAGAGACAGGTTGTTTTGGACCAAAGTTACTTGTGCATCATTGTGAAAGTGCACAATAGCAAAAAAGGCTTGCATGCAAATAAGAACAACATCTGTATTCTTTGCATGTATGTTTTTTTTTTTTTGCCATGTTTTGTAATAGATTATCCTTGGACCTCCACGATTATGACCAAAATGATATCACGACTAGTTTGAGCGTTATTCAGATCATGATTATAACAATTACTTGTTTATTTTAATGACAATATTTTTATTGGACGGTCGCATTAACATAATAATGCTTTCACGTCCATGTTGTGCTACATTACTGCTAATGAATGGAGCTTTGCATCAGAATAAAATTATGATGCTAAAATAATGACATACTGTAGCATGTGCAAATGAGAAACACCCACAAGGTTTATTATTGTTGTTTTTAATACAAAAAAAATATTGTTTTTCCCCAGGATTTTCTTTTATTTCTTTAAAAAATTTTTTTTTTTATGAAACACTGACTTCTTTGTCTTGCCGTGATAATAGCCTTATTGATATTTTAAGTGACTGAAGATAAAACGTTTTTGTACTACACATAAATCATAAAGGCTTAAATAAACAACTGAATCAATAAAATTTGCTGAGATGTAAAAGTTTTTACTTCAGAAAAACAGCAGCTCCATCATTGGCTCCCAGGCCAATGTTGTGGTGTCTGGGTATCAATATCTATGGTGAAGACTGACCAGTCATCATCTCCACCTCCAAAATTTCAACTCAACATGAAGATGAGTGCATGCAAATCAAAGACTGCAGGTTTTCTCTGGGGGAACTT
The DNA here is from genome assembly GCA_003987875.1 of Clarias batrachus. Classification (NCBI taxonomy): domain Eukaryota; kingdom Metazoa; phylum Chordata; class Actinopteri; order Siluriformes; family Clariidae; genus Clarias; species Clarias batrachus. Next base: position 59,888 of record QMIH01001616.1, on the reverse strand, counting down.
GTGAAAAAGCTTTGATTTAACACCATACACCGGCTGCAATACTGCACTCGCAAAAATGAATGTGCATGGCTGCATTCACAGTTCCTACAAATCCGCACGGGTGTATGTCATTATTCTAGCATCACATTTTTTCCAATGTAAGCTAATCATGTTCATTTAAATGTGGAAAGACAAAGTAATGATCAAGATAAAAATTATTAATTGATTAATTGTATTTAAATATAATTTAATTAGACTAATTTAATTAGATTAATTATATATATAAAATTATTCACTGTCTGATTAGGTAGAAACTTCTCTGTGCATATTTGGTTTTGCAAAGACTGCAAAAGAAACCCAACTCCCCAGGTCAGTTTTGTCTCCAGGGTTCACTTCCTGAAAGTTTATTTAAAGTACAATTAAAAACAAACATGATTTTGTGTCTTGTTTTAGGAACTCTGGGGGTTGCTGTAACATACTGTTGTCATGGAGAGGAGGAGAACAAAATGATGGCCATTGCGCAGAAGTGCAGCCTGGCTCTCAGCCTATTACCAGGTAAATGGAGAAAAAGTGATCAAATGTTAATCATCCCCTTGCTGACAAATGCATCAATAGTCCTTGTCGTGGCTTCTTCCTAATTAAGTGTACGCTCATTTCTAAAATTCTTATTTTTATTTTTTTTAAATAAAATTTGGAATTTTATTTTGGAAAATGGGCAAATCTGTTCCAACTGTTCCAGTTGTAAAACTTTTTTTTTTAAATGCACAATTGTCTGCATTTGCCCAAATTATGCCATTTTATTCTTTAAAAGTATAATTTGCTGTTGTTCAGGAAGATTGGCTTTGTCCCTCTATTTGTGAGTAAATTTCAGGAATCTGTTAAATCATGTGTGCATACAATTATACAGGTATCTCGGGTCATTGCGAGAGGAGCGTCCAACTCCACAGATGCTCACTTTAGCCTTTTATGTTTAAGGCATTTTTTCCTCACTTGAGTGCACAGAAATCAAAGATCTGATAATTTCGAGCACTTCTAATGCAAGTTGAAATCCGCATTGGTTACGCTGTGTCCTTAGGATCATTTCTGAATCACATGAACCGTTAGACTTAATGCCTGTATAATTTTAAATGTTTAAAAAATAAATAAATCTGTGACTTCTCGTGTGCCTCATTGTGTCCTTCTGTTGTATTTCTCAGATCCGATCCCAGCTGGACTAATGGAAGAGCCATGTGATTGGAACGTGATAGTTCAGCCTCCTTCAAAAAATGACCTCGCTCTTTCCCTTGGATCTAAAATAGAAAAGAAACCGGCCAAACCTGAGCAGACAGTCTCGAAATCCCCCAGAGAGTCTCCGCACACACTTCTCACTAAAGAGCAGACTGAGCGTCCCAGTACAGCTAGAATTCAAAAATCCCATAGTGACAGGAACAAGAGTAAAAAACCTGCTCATGACATCATACCAAGTGCTGAAAATCTAGAGCCTCATCCAGCTCTCACGAGGAAGGAAATGCAGGATGCCCTTCCTAAAATCCCTCCCCTGCCCTCTTTTAAATCTCAGGCAGTGAGACCCGTGTCTTTCGCTGAGGCCATGGCTGACTTTGAGAACTTTATGACCTCTGGCCCTGGACGATCAGTTGAGATCATAAGACAGTATGGAACACATGATGACATAAACATTATGGTAGATGGGGAGCATAAAAACTATTACGGGGATGGTGCTGGGACAGATGGGGCTTGTATTAAATCTTCTAGTAGACATGAAGAGCAAGTCTTAATGGAAGGAATTGCTCAATCTCAGCAGTCAGTTGGTTCAACCCCTCATCCAGTGACCCCTAGATGCATGCCTGGCAGCTCTTCTTCCTCTTTAGGCAGTGACTCCGAGATGGAGACAGAACAGAAAACCGATGCCTCAGCGTCCAGCTCTCTGTCCAGTGCACCACATCGTAACTATGGACAGGAGCACATTATAAAATCAACAGATGCAGCAAAGCAACCCAACAAATTCAGGACAAGTTTTTCCAAATCCCACATCAAGACTCCACATCCAAACAGTCATGCTCAGACTCATCAGCATTGCAAGTCAAGGTCAGTATCCGTGGAAAAAAGGGCTGGGAAAACTGCCACGGAAAGGAAAGAAGATAGCTGGAGGATGCAGAGAAGAACGGAGGAGGAGGAGGAGGTGGACAATGATGAAGAAGAGGACAACCAACTCTCTCAAGAAGGGAATGGACAAGACTATTGGAGAGCTTGCTACCAAGCCTGGGAAGAATATTACAACTCTTGGAGTTCAGCCTATTACTACCACTCGCATTATAACTGGCTGGCTGCATATCGAATGAATGCTGTATACATGATGGAAATGATGAAGCGCTGATTCATGGATATAAATCTCACTTCTGGGGTCAGTCGGGTGACAGACTTATGTAGGAGGTCTAAATCTGAGGTGGTGCATTAGTGCCTAAAAAAGTCTGTTAAACTGTTGAATTATGGCACTGGTTATTGTACCATTTATTAATAAAAGCATTCTATTTGAAACAGTACAAATTATTAATTAAAAAAGTTGCAAGGCCGCATATTTATTTATTTTGACCTTTTATTTTATTAGTGCTGACTGGCATAGGTTCATACCTGTGCATTTAACTGGTGGCAAAGTGTAAACAAGGCCTAATTTAGATGTTGTTCTTATTCTTATGATGATTTATTATTAATATATGCTTAGGGTCAAAGTGGATCCAGATCCTAACTCAGAAACATGCTGTAGATGGGATGCCAATCCTGGGCACCATGTACACATCTTAACACTTATTTTAGGAACCTATTTAGAACCTTAAGGAAACCCACAGAGAGAACATTGACAGAAACTCTGCAAAAAAAAAAACATACGCTCAGGTTTGAAACAGCTACAAAAGAAAGCAACTCCTGATTACTTCTCCATATTTTCTGTATTTTATGGAGTGTATCTCTTGTTATACAGGGATCTTCTATGGTTAATGCAATAATGCTTTAAAAATTGAGGAAAGAAACCTGCCTAATAACAACCTGATAAGATTGCGATTTAAACAATTGTGAAATAATGTTTTATGATTAGATCAGCGTTTATAATATGTGTGGTTTGTTTCGTTTGATTCTGGAACAGTTTGAAACTAAAAGCAACAATTCCACTAGGCTCATCCCCACCTGTGCTATGATTTGGCTGTAATTCACTCTGGTGAGTAATCTGACAACAGATAGATCATTCACATTTTCTTATCACAAACAATGATGTTTGACTATTAAGGTTAACAGAATCTACGCTATTTTAATATAGAGCTCCATGTCCATCAAACAAAACACTTGTAATCTAAAGATGTTTTTTAGTTTCTGGCGGCAATCAGAGGTTATTCAGCCTTACTGGTGAAGTGTTCTTATGCTGATAAAAGCACACACTCCACATCACAGGGGCTTCATATGTACTGACCCTGGCAACCTTTTTTTTTTTTTTAGACCCTTGGCAGATAATGTATTTTTGAGAACTGCCAATTTTATTAGAAATAAGAACTTCTGAACTTTTTTCTTGATCTTTTAAACTAGTCTAAACACTAGCCACTAGTGTGTACAGTATGATAGTAAATCAATATGAAGAATATCTTCCTCTCCAAAACGTTCGTTAGTCTTTCGGCTGCTCCTGTCGAGGGCTCGACCGCAGCGGCCCATCTGCACAGTTGGGAGGCAAAATTCAACCCCCAATCCTGGAAGTGTGGGGTGACCGTGCTAAGTGCTGAGCCGCCATACTGAATAAATAATAAATAAAAATAATCAGAATTGCATGCCTCTTGTTGTTGCTATTTTTTGTTTTATGGGGAGACCCCACAACAGACCTGACGTTACCAATGTCAAATGCACAAATGAAAAAGCAAAGTGTCAGGTCGGGAAATATTAAGATTAAAATGATCAAAATGAGTTTCGTTGCTTTTCTCTCCTCTGCGTCTCCACACATTCACGGCGACCCTGTATACAATTTACAGTGGTTTAGATGATGAGTGAGTGAGTCTGCCGTGTCCAAAATGTATATTCATGTGTAATGGATATGAAATGGAAAAAAAAAAGAAATTCTGAATGTACAAAATTCTCACATGACCGTTTTTCTTATGACCACACAGCTGTTTAGTCCCAATCCTGTAAGACAAACACTTTCACTGTTTCACTGTTGTATAAAATTGTATAAAAAAAAAAAAGAGTGTAAGGAATGTCCAATCATGGTCATTCATTTTTTTCTGATCACATTTCTCCCACGAAATTGATGGTTCAGCACTATGCTTCCAGGTTTTTAATCTGTTGTAAAGTTCTTAACCCAAATTCAGTAACAAAGTTAAATTCAATTTTTTTTTGTATAGCGCTTTTAACAATTGTCATTGTCACAAACCAGCAACTACAGAATAGTAAAAAAAAAAAAAAGTATAGAAATAAATTAGAAAATGTACAGAAAAAAATATGAGCAAGCCGAGGGCAACGGTGGAAAAAAAAAATCTCCTTGAGACTCTCGGCATAATGAGAAGGGTGTCCACTTAAATTGTTGGAGACTCGGGTATGGAAATTTCGGTCCTAAACAATTGGGTGATCGTATTCAAAAGCCATCACTTAAAACGTGCCTGCTTCAGCCAAGTCCGAGACCATCTTCATGGTCATCAGTTGAAACTGCCCTCACTCACCACATGCATCCCAAAGCAGACCACATGGAGCCATCCTCAGCAGCAGACCAAAGGCTTCCATGCGACGAGAACTGGATGAGTCAGATAGTTCAGGATCACTGTCAACTCTTTGCATGATGCAGCCAATAATTTGCCTCTTCTGAACAGTGACTTTGGACAGGCAGTAATACATCAAAAGCACCAGCAGCACATCATACTATAATTTTATCAAAATTATTATAATTTTTTACATTTATCATAATAAAAATACCAAAAATACATTTTAATGCTAACTGGGAATCTGAAAAAAGATGGTCTTGGAACGTGATGATTTAGGTGTCCAAAAGGAAACATTTTGAAACATGTTTGATTAATTATACAATGAAATGGCAAATCAGACCCAAATGTGTATTTTCTATTATACATATTCAATATGTATCATTCATGTACAGTATGTAGATCTGGGTAATGTGGGAGCTGGAGAGCTTGGCGATGGTGTTGACTTGTGTACCTGCTCCTGTGGACGCGCTCATATACTGTACACACTCCTCCATCGCCACTTCTGTACCGAGTTCTGCAAAATCTTCTGCACCAATATGGTGGTTGATCAGGAGCCGGCTCTGTGATGGAGATTGAGCCCTGTTTGATTGTCTTAAGTAACATCTACTGAGATAAAAGTCTTTTAATATTCTGGGAATTAGAAATGCACGGATAGAAGACAAAGCTTGTTTAAAAAAATTAAACAAAAACAGTTTTTGACTCTTTTTGGCATTATATGGATAGATAAATGATTTTTAGTTGTTCTGGTAAGATACAGTACATCATGACTGTGGACTCATTAGGGTTCTGTTTCTGTGACTAGAAGATTATGAGGTCAAATCCCGCACCTGCCAATGGGCCACAGTTCCAAGTTTCAGTGGATGAAAATGACTTGTGGTAAATTAATAAATGAAGTACAGCACCAAACACTATTTATGATTTGGTGTAAGTTGGAGACAAACGAGTACTGACATTTTAAGCATTTCCTTAATGAAACGACATATATAAGACTAATAATATAATAGTAATAATAATACTACTAACAGTAATAATATACATAATATTTGGACAATTTAAATGACCATTTGACTAAAAACAACGTTGAAAATTCTTAGATTTTAAGCTATTGGGACTTAAGGCATGATTTTTGATACTTTGATGTGCAACGTGCATGCATTCACACTCACATGTGTTCAGTGCCATGTTAACAATATTAACTCATTTTTGCTCAAAAGTTAAGGCTTCAACAAATTGATTTTTTAAATGAATTCTGAGTTCATCCCTTATTGTTGAATTATATTTAAGAATGATATAGGAATGAAAAAGTGCACACACAGCAAATGGGATAGTGACATATATAGAGCTTTTATCAGGCGTTTCACAGTAGTGACAAGACAAGATCATAAATTATATTCAGCATCTGACGGGAGGCCAGTAGAACAAGGTGATAATAAGAAACAAAAGAAACAAAAAAACAGCTAAATAAATGCTGAGACATTAGGGAAACTAGGAACTACAAGGCAGACGGATGAATACAGGTCTTTAATTACGTATATGACAGGACGCATCTCGAACCTTTGATTACTTTCGCCATGTCTTAAACAGACACTGAAACAGGTTTTAGCTCTGGGTCGTGTTTTCCACCAAATATAAGATGATGTTTTAGTGCTTAAATAGACTGGGCATGTAAAGTAGCTGCCTCTAACTATGCTTTGAAAAACTGTCCATACACGAGCTCTTACAGGACAAGCATGTTGTTTCAGTGTGAATTTCTTTATCTGAGACAGTAAAGTGATGTAAAGTGACAAATTAAACATTGTCTCTAAATAAAGAACTATCATGTGCTTTTCTCTAAATATTAATTAATAAGACTGTGTGTCTGATACAATGCACCACAATTTCTAACATGAGGTCCCAGTCTAATTCCTTTGTTGATCTGAATGATGGTTTAGGGTACTGTTATTTACTTATCTTTTAAAATTATGTTATTTCATAAAATTTTCTGAATGTTTAATCGAATAAAAGTAACATGTAAGCATATGAATAATTGCACACATCATTTGCGATTGAAATTAATTTAAACATGTTTTCTATAATAAACAAGTGTGATGGACGCATGTGAATGACTGAATAGAAAAGTAAATAATTCCTGTCTCCGTATATGGCTATATCGGCTTAAAACAAAAGTAGAACATCAGGGGGGGAAAATGGTTTTTGATCTTGATGCTCTTGCTTATTTAAAACCTTTCATTTAAATATCTTAAAAGAACATGAAAGAAAAACCCACATTGGTGCAATGTGGTAAAATGTGGCAGTGTAAGTCTCAATAGTCAGACACAGGGAACCGATGGTCTTGAACAATTATTATAATATTCCTAATTTCCTGAAGTAAGAACATTTACACTATATGCTGGTGTTCTACTATATCATCATTATGAGAAAATATTTGATCTCTAATACAGTATATTTCCAAAACAGCCTTTCAAACCAACAAATGTCTTTTACACAGTTTTAGTTACACAAGTAATCATTTAAACTCACAGAGCTGTACAAAGCACAGGGGCGTAAATAGGGGAAGTAAGATAAAACTGTGATAAATAACAAACAAACACACAAAAACGAAAAAAAAAAAAACGAAAAAAAAAAAAAAACCCATATGGCTGCGTTTACATTGCCAACCATGTCCAATTCTCCTCTGTCTTCTGAAACTGATCTAATATTGTTGCATAAGTATACAGAGTTTCTAAATCT